>CAJNJA010060007.1:0-23788 GCA_905231915.1 Symbiodinium necroappetens
CCTTCTGTTATCACATGCTGGCTCCACAATAGGGCCACGGGGCCCAGATGCAAATGTTCGAAACAAGGCCCTTGCCCGCCATGACGTCGCTCTCTCGAGAGAGTTGGATGCCGCGGCGTCTCACAGAAAAGCTTCAGCCCGAATGGCTTGGCGTGTGCTCAGTTCGATTGCGGTGCAGGCGCGACACTACAAAGCCAGCAATGCACTGTGTCACTGTCACTTGCCAACACAAGCTACTGTATGAAACTGGCCGTTGCGCACCAAGGCCCATGCTGGTGGCACTGATGATGTCGAAGGCCTACATGTGCAACGGACTGCATGTAGCATGCAGCTGACAAGGCGTCAGCAGTACCGGCCTCGCCGATCGCAGGTCTGGGGCTTTCTCGTTGCCTCGCAACTTGGAGGAACCCTGATCTGAGATCTGTACGAACAAGAGTTGGTACTCACCCTCTCAAGAAACACAACAGTGCGGGGGACTCAGGAGACGACACAGGGCAGGGCAGGACGGCAGGCACCGCTTGACAGGTCTCAGGAGTTCGGTAGACTTCGCCAGGACATGCCAGGACCCTTGGTTTCACCCCTTGTCCTTGCGACTTTACAAGCATCACAGCATCACTACTATCCGTCCCCACAGCCTACAGGAGCCGGATGAACTAGCAAACGGCTGTAATTATCCCGGTAATCAGGCACGAAGATGATTCCTTGATGCGTCCCCTACCCCCGCCTTCCTGCCGCTCCGGCAGCTTGGGAAATCGGGACTCTGCTACATGCCCGAGTTCCACCACTACGTGGGGATCAAGGCTAGCTGGACAAGCACTGGCACCAGTATCTTTACTGCATCAACTTGCGGCAGGAGGCATGGGCTCTTGGAGGATCATGGGGCTCAGCAAATACAGTTACCGTAAGGATGACTATACCTTCAAGTGTCAAGTCGTGTTTCCCCTCGGCCTGACAAATCCTAGGTTCGTCTGAATCATCACTTCTTCCTGTTTCAGCCTTTTACTTGTTCCCGGTCTTGCCGGTCTTGACCTCGGAGCTCCCCTCTTTGGGTGGGGTCGAGCGCGGGGCCTTTCCGCTGTTCATCTGCATACTCCACTATACTGGTTTGCGAGTTTTGGCTCTGGTCATGCTCCGCCGTGCTAGCCACGTGGTCAGCGAAGATAAGGAGAAAGTAAGGGGATCTGACTGACCTCCTGAGCAATTTTCAGCCACAGACTGCGCTGCACTCTTTGAACATGACGCGGGGGTGGGCACCTCGCCCGCCGGGCTGTCGTTGAGTTCTAGATGTCCAGGTGGAAGACACGTCCTCTGTGTCGAATCAGAGGCACTCGGCGTGCAAAGATCTACTCGACTGCATGGGAGTCTGCGCTTGTTTGATTTAGTGCTGAAGAGAGTGCCAAGCAAGAAGGGAAGTTTTGCGTGCCATCATGCTGAGTGCAAACAAGGCAGCACACCGCGGCAGCTTAGCACGAGACATGGTGCACAGCAGGTGCTGCAATGTGACGTCCATGAGCTTGTGGAGACCTGCTGGATTACTGTCGACCGTGGGTGTTACTTACTCTTCAAAGGTTGTCAAAACCTGGCTTTCCCGCATCCCTTTCCAAGACACTACAAACCTGCTCACATCGCCAACTTCTACAAACGGAAAACTGATTGGAGTCTGTGCGTCCTTCGCACTCTGAGCGGGACCAGCTCCAATTTCGTGCTTTCGCGCAGGAACAAGCAAGAAGCAAATGAGCATTCAGACAGTCCGCTGCTGTAAGCTTGCTGAAGGCGCACGCTTCACCAATAAGTCCGACAGCAGTTCGAGGGTGCATGGCGACACTCCCTGCTGCATCTGGCCTGGCCTGTGTCGGCTTGGTAGTACACGGCTCCTGGCATGGCAAGGAGCGACAGGGATTTCGTGACCCTAAATCTGCCGGATCGACCCAGCTGAAGACGGAGCCATGGACTCGGAGTTCTCAATCTTGGCTTCGTCCTGGAAAAAAGTGCAGCTGACAAGAGCCAGAGATTCTCAGGAGCAGCCTCACCTTCATACACTTGAACATAGACGGAACCTGCAGCACAGACAGACACATGCGGATACATGTGTAATCAGGTGTACATACAGAAAGAGAGAGGGAGGGAGAGTCATCTCTCTCTCTCTCTCTCTATATATATATATACACATATTTATACATGTTACATATACATACATTTGTAGATGTAGGTGTGCATATTATATATATATATACACATACACATACATACACGTGGACGGACTGATGAGGAGGGCGAGCAAGGCAGCTAGACTAAGTGAGCGAGTGAATGAGTGAGTGAGGGAGGAAGGGGAGGGAGTGAGAGAGAGATAGATCATCCGGGCTGCTTCGTGGAGTCATCCAATCTGTACCGCAGCGCTGCGTTTCCTTTCACATGGATATTCTCCTAAGGCCTTGCAGCAGCAGTCAGACCCACTTAAGATCTCATACAAATCACCAAGCACAATTTCTTTGCCAGCAGACATTCGAGCCCGTAATTAATGACCAGAATCCTCGTGGGTGTTGCTGGCGGTGTGGTGCAAGACAGCCAGAGTGCTCGTGCCTACTCCTGGCCGCGCCTGAGAATGAAAGCACATCAGCTGAAGTGTTCCCGACACTGGTCCTCGCTGCAGTCGCTGGAGCCTTTTGGGGGGGGGCAGCTCAAACGGCGAGCATGGACAATGCGACGCATCAGCATCCATGATTTCCACATCGGCTTGGCTTGGCCGGGAAGGTGGTGTAATTTCTGCCGAGAACAACTGCAAGCACCGAATTGAGGAGAAGCACTAGCCGGACTCAGCTTGACGGAAGACTTGAGCGATAGGGTATTGCTCGGTGATAAGGCCCCCTGCCCGAGGTATCCGAGGCGATCTCCGTCCTTGCGGGATGCATGCTCAGCCGCCGCTAGTGCCGCTAGTGGGGTGCAACAGCATGTTGCCGATTGAACGAGATTGAGCCGTGGACAGGCTGCTCTGGCCTTTGGATCACTCAGAGACTCTGAAAACAAAGCTGGCTCATGCGAGACCCTGAGCATCCGGCAGCACAGGCTGCAAATGTGCATAGTAGGCTCCTATGCGGTAGTCAAGACTCGAGGCTAGCAGTCGAGAGCGTTTGGGTGAGACCCTGGGCGAACTCCTCTTGTGGCAGGAGCTGCGCCTGTAAGCACTGCAAGGCAAACAACTGTTGCATCCTGCCAACTGACCATGCGAAGAAGGAGGGCTCTGCCTTCAGGTACTCCTGAGCTGCATCCATGACGAACCTCGGGACGAGCTCAAGATGGCACAGCTCGCAGGAACCTGCGAGACTGCGTGAGGGCCATGAGGGCAAACCGAGGTGCGTCCCGCAACTCCAGGGCCGGCAGATGCTTGAGGCGATGATGTGCCCTACGTTGGAGCCAGACATGGCAAGCATTGTAAGGGCTCATCACCTATCGGGGTCTTTCCGTGAAAAAACGCAAGGGAGGCCGGACCCTAATCACCGCGGCGAGCTGCCAATGTTGCTTCTGTTGCTTCCCTCCCTCCCTTCTGCAGATGCCGGCCGTGCTACAGCAACAGACCACTCTTAACATGCTCATGGCGACCAGGCGAGAATCACCATGACGATGATTATGATGACGACGGGGGGGAGGAGAAGGAGGATCACGAGATGATCTTTGTCACCGACTCAGCACGCGGTCTGACAGCCATCTTCATGATGGCTGCGGTCACACGGCCTCTGGTGACGGTGTTCTGTGGTTGTGCTGCTGCTGATGGTGGTATGGCAAATGAAGAAGGAAGATACCATGGACGCGGCAATTATGCGAATTAGAAAGTTCATGGGTCTGGCCACGGTGGTGATGATGTGGACAACTGTGTGTATTTTGCTGGTGCTGCTGTAGACTGTAGACGACAGATTCAGGATTGTGGCGATGATGACCATCAGCGCGCCGGCGACGATTAATTGTGATGAGGACGAATACAAACTTCGGGACTACTATGTTGCTGGTTACGACTGCGAGCCATACTGCTGCTGAGGGTGGGGATCAAGCTCTTTGACATGCTCGTCAGGGACTCCGTTTCTCGTCCAGTGCCCCGGTAGTGAAAGTTAGTGGACTACCTGACCAGGAAGGCTGCCAGACATGCTGCAATGCTACACTGCTACATAAGTCTGTCTCTAAAGGAAGTCCTCGGTTTCTGCAGTAGGAGAAGAGAACACAGAGAGCCCCACCTCGGCCTTGAGATGGAAGCCATGCCCGTCTGCCTCTGGTTGGGCTCATACGTTACCGAAGCTTTGCAGGAGCCGGACACATTTTCCAGTATCCTGTGGCTGGTAGGTCTTGGATCCTGGACCACGTAGCAGTCGCATCTCTCGGCATACTCCATGTGCATCCAGTCTATCTTGATCTTGCCGCTGCAGTCGTGCACTAGCTTCGCCCTTTCCAGCCCGGCACCACCGAAGCGCACCCCTCACAAGACTCCGCCTGTGACTCTGCTCAGGCTGAAGTCATCGAAGGCCTTCCCTGTTATAGCCTCCCCGGCTCGCTGACAGGTGTTGATGTCATTGGCAGTCCTGCGCAACGGTTCCGCCGGGCAATCCTTCCATCCTGCCGTTGCGATTCCAGGCCATGGTCGGGACTGGAACACCCCCTTTACTTTTTGGGAGATGAGGCTGGGCACTTGTCCTCCGCTGCCTGTCGTGACTGCCGATCAGCTCGCGTATAGTGGGCGTGCAGAAGCACATGTTTGGTGGAGCCATAAAGGACGGTCGGGGCGAATTTGCTTTAAGGTGGCTCACGTACAAGCCGGTATTGGCGGTATCGGAGCGAGCATCTTGTTGGTGGACCCCTGTTGTCCACTGGCGACTTGCAGCAACGGACATCTTCACCGAGCGCTTCTTCGTTCGCAACAAAGCAGGTCGCACACCCTCCCCTCCACTGGCATTCCAAATGCGACAAGGGCGTATTTAGCAAGCAAGCTTGGCAAAATGTGACCGTGGACTTGTGACGCTCATCACTCAGCTGAAGATACAACCGCAGCAGCTGCTACTGGATTGTACTGATGGGCTGGAAGTCTACTCTAAGAAGAAGGCTTGATGCACATGGCTTGTGGTGCATGCCGTGTAACAGCAGGCTCTCCCTTCTTGCCAGTGGGCTCAACGCTAGCACGAACGTTGCAGTTCTGATCAGTGATTTGCGCCGGTGCACCCGGGTCTTGGAACTTGGGTAACGGTCACTCGTGTTGCTGCTGCACTCTCGGGCTGGAGCCACAGGTGCGAACAGAAACAAGGCAGCCGAGGTGCTGTACAAACCTTTCACAGGGTCACGTGCCACGTGTTACACAGATTCAGTGCCGCAGGAGAGAGATGGTATTTTCAATGCTGCTAGTCTGAAACAGCCCCAACAGCAGCCGTTGCCAGAACAGCCTCATAAAACCATCTTCCTCTCGCGGGACACCGGACCCCGGTGCTACGACGGTGCGCACTCGTCTGGTGCACAGAAGACATTCACCAAGAGGAGGTCACTGACCCCAGTATCACCCCTCAGACCGAGCCTCGTCATCCGAGCACACCTTTACTCCTAAGCCCCTGGAACACCTCTAGTATAAAGGAACTCGTAGCCTCGGCCCCGGCTGCATCTAGCTGCCATCGTCACTCTCGAGACTCACTTCTCCACTTCCCACTCTTGCAGCTGTTGCTGCCCTGGCGTGTACTGAAGACATCTCTAGCCAGATGCAGCGTTTGCAAGTCAAGCACGGCACCACAGCTCACAACACATCACAGTCTCGCTTCTGGCCTCTGCAAAACGATGTTCTTCGAAAGGGCAAGCTCATCTTACCTGGGCTAGATCCTCCGGCAGCTCCACTGACGCTCGATTCAACCACGGCATTTTGGAGGTGTGGCGGAAGTTTGGACCAGCGATCATCAACAGGGCAATGCTTCCAGACTGGCTAAGCGTATCAAAGCGTGCTGGCGATGGACATCGGCAGCTTTCGGTTTGCGCTACGCGAGCATGAACCACAAGTCAACCGCCCTTTTCAGGTTGCTCCTGCATCGATGCATCCTGCATTTTCCGGTAAGAGACCATCCTGGGCGCGAGGCAGCAATGAAGCAGGCGCGTCGGCGTGCTAGCCGTTAGCTCGTGACTGTCTGCGGACTTGGTCTGATTCTGATTACAGAACTCTTGGCGTGTGTGACATCTCCGCACACACGAGAGCATAAGCTGCGCCTTCGAGAGCACGTATGCTTGGCTGCACCGATTTGCAAATCGGCATGTTTGGGACAAAATCTGCGCGGCAAGGTTATGTATTCTGTCCCAGTGGGTGGGGCTTTAATCTGCTACTGGTAGGTATTACGTACGAAGGACCAGGACTTCCTGTCCCAGGTGCTCATCGTCGGTGAGAAGACACTTGTCCAGCATGCTGCGGATTGCAGCCTGGGTCGCAAAGATCAAGGCATCGACGTTCAACATGCCAGTTGTCCCAGCCTCGTCCAGGTGCCGACCAATGAAGACGAGCTCCTGACGACGGTCACACCACTCATCATCCCAGTCCTGGCAAGGCGAAGTGGACAGCGAATGATTTGTTTTCTCACCCGCCCAGCTGACCGTGTCGCACCGCAGGGATCCGAAGAGCAAAAGGTCGTGGGGGAGACGCAAGGTAGACCACATTCTTCTCCGCTTTCAACACAACAGCACATACCAACCGGTGCAGAGGAGAAGAATGTAGTCCTGTCGGATCTCCGAGCCCCCACTAGCCCGAACGCAAACCTGACTTGCCCAGGAGTGCATACTATATCTCGCAAGGCCTAAGGTTTGCCACTGACGAGGAGAGGTTGAGGTATTACGAGACACACAAGTTCAAGGCAAATATAACCAGGCCACGGTATGAAACAACGATGCAGCGAATTATTGAGATATGGACTTCGCCTGAAGACTGGCCCCTTTTGAGGACAAGAAGGCCTCACGACGAGCCCTGTCGTACTCCCCGGTTGCCATCTTCTGCATGAGCTTGAGCTGTGCAGAGGCGAAGCAAGTAAATTGAGATGGAATCACTGCTTGCTATCAGTACATAGCCACGCCCGTCAGGATGAAGTAGTGTGCTAGTGAACCCCCGTGTCAACCGCACATGCCCAAGCGCAGCGGGACTTGGGTGTCGCCTGATCTTGTGTCATCGCGCCCCACCAAAGACCATTGTAGGTAAGCTGCATGTCCTTGCCAGCCTCCGAACGCTGCGCGACACCGACGCATGGAACGGCTGAAAAGATGTGCCTAACACTGACTGCAAGAGTTTGCGAGCCTAGCTGGCGAACTGCCTGCTCGTGCGAATGTGCCATCGCACCCTTAAACTATAGGAGGCCAATGTAGGATCACTCATGTAAGCTCAAGTGCACATGACAACAGAATCGCCCATGTTTCACCAATACAAAGAGGTCGTGTTGTCCGAAGAAAGACGTTTGGTGCGTTTCGAGTTTCTGGAATGGGACACCCGCGAAACTGCACAAAGGGCCATAGTTACTCAGAACAGCCCCAGATTGCAGGCAAGTGGCCTGGCTCCAGTAGACCCGGGTAGCCGGCTGGGTTTCCAACCAGCAGAAGCCCTTCGAGCGAATGACTTTGCGCCTTAGGCGTTTGCAGTGTTGGCGCTTGTCTTGGAATGCCAGAAGGCCAGAACCAGAAGCTTCAGAAATCTTCAGATCAGAGTAGCTGGAAGGATTTATGCGGGGATTGCTCATGCACGGTCTAGCGCAAGGGTCGAATCGATTGCGCAACACTCCAGCCAACAACAGCATGGCACCACCATTGACAGCCACAGTGCGATTCTCGTACAGCCGCTGCAGTGCTGCGGCCAAGGCACAGAGGGTGACCAGGATTGGTTTCTGTATCATCAAGCATGAGCTTCAGGTCGCTGTGTTTTGGAATCGGCCACTTTTGCAGGGCCTCAGCTTTCGCGACATGGCGACTCCCCTGCCGTTCAACGCCTCTTCTGCGAGGACCCGCCTCCGTGAAGCGCTGTTCGCTGAGAGGCCGCCGTGCTCTGTAGGTGAAGGAAGTAATCCCAAACCGATCCTGCGTCTCTCTTGGCGCATCTACCAATAGTAAGAATAGTGATGGTAATCATGATAATGATATTTTTGTAGCTCACTTGGATAATGATATTAGTAGTAGTAATGGTAAAACCCATAATAATGGTAGCAATAGTGGTAATAATACTAAGAATAAGAACACTAACAATAACACGACTAACAATATCATTAATCATCATAATAGTAGTAATAAAAGGAAGAAGAAACAAACACTAAACAATTTAATAAACAAGAATCAGAAAAAACAATAAAAGCAACAATGCTAACATTAATATTACCAAAGAATGATAGTAGAACAAATAACAATAACAATAACAATAGTAGTAGTAATAGTGTTCATAGTAATAGTAATAGTAATAGTAATAGTAAAAGTCATGATGATAAGAAGAGCAGTATTGTCAACACTGATCCTCATGATAATGATAAGCCTCCTACGACCTGACGCCACTCTCTCTGTCCCGTTCTTGCTGTGTGCTCCCGACAAGCTTCAGAAGATCAAGCACTTTGCAAGTCGGTCGCCTCGGCGGTCGTCGTGCTGTGACTATGAGAGTGTCCGTGATCATGACCTTGGACCAGGCCAGCAGCAATGCAAAAGTTCGGAACTTGCATGGCAGTGCGCGGCGCATTCGCTAGAGGCTGTCATGTCGCACGAACACTACGAGACACAGTACTTTCCTGCTTTCGGATGCCTCCTTGCGTTCCTTGTGCTATTTCCAACACTGCGATCAGAAATGTGCGCTGGGCCTTGTTCTGTTGCCGAAGTACTGAAGGCACCGATTTCTCTAGCTGGGGCCAGGGCCGTGGCTGTGGTCCGTGCAATCCGGATCGCCTGAGCAGTCAATAGAGTTTGAGGAGGTTGCGCAACGGAAGCAAACGGCTCAATTAGTCGAAACTGTAACCTCGACCAAGCCGAGCAGCTGCAGTCATCCGCATGGCTGTGGCTGTGGCCATGACTGGCATCGCTGCACCCTGGCTCGCTGCAGTCGCTAGCGTGGCTGTGGGCCTGGCTGTGCTCCTCAAGAAACGAAAATAGTTTGTGCAGGTCATCAAGACGTGCCAGCGGGCCAGCAGCTGGCCGCTGCCCTAACAACAGCACATGCCGATTCCCAATGTACTCTTGCAGTCCGACATGCTTTTGTATTGAAATATTGTCTGCCACGCCGTGACGGCTGCAATCCCGAGCACTGAATGCATCTCATGCTCCTCTTCGTGGCCATGGCCATGCTCTGCATGCGTGTCGTCATGGTGGCCTGCAGAATGGAGAGTGGGGTCTGGGGGAATCGACGGTGAAAGCTCATATCATTCCTCGACAATCGGATGGAAAACGAGACTCAAGAGGACCGGGCCAGGCTGGCCCATCGGCTTCTAACCTAGTCGTCAAGACGTCTACCCGTCTACCCTCACCATCGAATCCAGAATTGGATCTGGAACAATGGAGAGACCAGAGCGAATTGCGACAACTAGGATCGAGGGAGCGAGAAATACCGAGAGTCAGGTCCAGCTTCCTGGCTACAGGATGTGGACCGGCTTGAATGACAGCACGACACTTATAGCTATCAATCAATCTGTACATACATATACATATACATATATATATATATATATGTTTGTGTGTGTATGTGTATGTGTGTGTGTGTTTATATGTATGTGTATATGGTAACTTTTATGTATAAGTAGAAGTAAAAGGATCTGATTAACTAAGCCGTCAAGTCATGCAGTATTTTTCATGCATGCGTTCATTGGTTTTATCATTACTTCGCATGAGGTACTGTGTTTGTAGTATATACATGTATACAGATGCATGGAATATATATGGTGCCGCCTGGTCTTCGTTGGGCTGGACAGGTGACTGTGGGTGGCCCCCTGCTGTGTGTATCAGTTGATTTGACCTGTAAAAGCAAAGTTACTGGCACAACATGCTTTAAAAATGCAACTGCGCACACACACACACATATATATATATACACATACACATACACATGCACATGCACATGCACATGCACATGCACATGAACATGCACATGCGCATACACATACGCATACACATGCATGCATGCATACATACATATATACATTGTGTATGGCTGTGTATACGTACACACACATATGCATACATACATACATACATACATACATGCATACATACGTACATACACACATAAATACATACATACATACAGACAGACAGCCAGGCAGGCAGGCAGGCAGACTGATAGACAGACATGCTCAAACACACGCGCACGCGCACACACACACACACATACAATATCAATATATAACTATAACTATAACTGTAAATATATTTACATAAAAATAGAAAATATATATGTATTTGTGTGTGTATATATATATATATTTGCATATGTATATACATATATATGTATATACATACATATGTACATACATACTATATGCGACCCCCCCCCCCCCCCCATCCAGAACTACCGCGAGGTGCCGCGACAGCGCCACCAATCCGCCTACGTTGAAGCTTCTGGTGTATGATCCAGGTTTTGAAGTTCCGAGGAGGCAGCACATGTATATCGTCAGAAGCCTTCATTGCGAATTCTTGTGACCCTTCGCGCAGATACTCCCAGAGATTATTTTTCCAACGATGCACAGTATCCCGAAGACTCACTCTGCCATTAGCCCTTACGTTGGCCCTCATGGTGACAGCAATCTTCTATTTCATGTTCACTTAACGTCTTAGCCCATATGGATTAACATGCTATGTCGACTGAACCCTATTATACAGTATACATTAGTTTTTGAACTCCCATATCGACATGAAGGTGAATCTAATAACATACACCAGCCTGATGGGATGTTGGCTATGACTCCAAGATGGACCTTACGGCACACTTAATATTACCCAGTTCGCAGTGGTGACCTTCGTACTGTACTGGATACTTTCTTGAACAGCAACCCACATGATGGCTTTAAGAGCAACCCCGACCATTGGCCTCATCAGCAGGTTAATTAATCCAGATGTAGCTGTGGACGCATTGACACGAACAGGATCCCCGGAAAAGGATCCCGGGGGCTTCGAACGGGATCTCTCGAATCAGCTCCCGGAGAGAGTGGGAAGCGGATCCCGGACCGGCCCAAGAGGCTCCCAGCCCCAAACACTACCCTGAGACTCTTTTGGGGTGCCCAACCCGGGGATCGAAGGACCTTAACACCAGTCACCGGTGCACCCCCATGGATCGTCGACTGGCCTGACTCGAAGTAAGCCCGGCACTGGTGTGACCCCGTGGATCGTCCACCGACCCGAATCCAACACGTGTTTTGATGCGGGTATGGGGACCCCACGTCCATGTTTGTGTTTTGTTACGTGACCATCGACCCCACGAGTGGCCCCATGGATCGTCGAGTGAGGTCATTCGACGATCCATGGGGTCAAAACACTGACTGATCCACGGGGTCACACCAGTGACCGGCCTTACTTCGAGTCAGATCAGTCGACGATCCATTGGGGGTACACCTGTGACTGGTGTCACGGTAGTCTTGTGGGTTGGGCACTCCAGGGAGTCTGACGATAGTCTTTGGGGCTGGGCACTCCAGCGAGTCTCACTCACGGTAATCTCTGGGGTACGGCACTCCAGGAAGTCCCAAGAGTAGTTTCGGATCCGGAACGACGTTGGGCAGGATCCTGCTTGCACCGCCCGCTGGATCCGATTCGGTTCGTACCGGGAGCTGACTCGGGGATCTGATTCAGGGAGCCGGTTCCAAGCCCGTGGGATCCTATTCGATCAACTTCCTAGCTGTGGGATCGCTAGCACGAGGATTCAAGTCCCCGAAGTTCAAAGTCATGGCATCCCTAATACGACTGAATACAGGTAAGCTAAATACTTGCCTAACATTTATTTCATCTGTAGCCGTCCCATTCATGCAGATATTCAACTACACAAAACGATACCCAGTAAGTGCCACGATCCCCCGGTCTTCGCTCCGGCGTTGCCCAAATGATGGCCCCTGGACTTGTAAGGATGACACCAGCATTTGCCTGTTTACCTCATCATATTGTATATAGCACAACCTTTCTCCTGGTAGCATATGATCATCTCCGGCTTGTTGTCGGGCTTGCCCGTATGCGTGTATGTACATCTGTGCGTGCATGCCAACCTGAAGGTCAAACCTGTACTAAATACCAACAAAATGACGAGGATCCCGAATTGACTCCTGATTCCACACAACATCAACCCTAACCCTGTCCTTGTCACTCGCCCTGACAGCAGCCCTAAGGCCATCCATAGTAGGCTTCTGACCACCCCTAATCTGACCCTGATGTTCCCCTTATTCAAGTTACAACCTTACTCAGCAGCTAGATGAGATCGTAGTAGTAACTGTGATAACCTTGATATCCTGGGTCCTGGTCTGTATTGAAAACTGCAGTACTAGATCCGTATTTATTTACCACGAAACTGATCCGAATACTGTCCTGGTTACTACCTATTGTACAGTATTAAGGCTAAGCGGAATCGAATCCCAATAGTAATGACACTCGACGAGCCTTATTGGCAACACTAATTCACAATGCGCTCACACACCAAAAATACACAATGTCCGCCTTGAAAAATTTGGTCTTGGAGTGAAATACCAACTATCCCTAGGAAAAGGATGGTTTTGGGCCGAACAACCAACCTATTCCTACCAAAAATGGTCGTGGACAGAAAAATCAACTTTTTCTGGGAAAAACAAGAAAAACAAACAAAAGCATCTTTTGGGAAACTAGACTCACTAGACGGCCAGACTCCAAAAAGATTGTTTTTGTTTTCACAGGGAAAACATTGGTTGCCTGCCCAAAACATTTTTCCTAGGGAAAACTGTGTTTTTGCACCGACAACCAACTTTTTCCCATGGACAACCCAAAAAAATATGTTTTTGGCATCTGACCGTATGGTTTTCCAAAAGATTGTATGTTTTTTAATTTTCGTTTTCCCTAGGAAGAAGTTGGTTTTCGGCCCAGAACCATCTTCTTTTTAGGAAATAGTTGCTTTTTTTGCCCAAAACCATCCTTTTCCCAAAACAATTTGGTTTTTGCAGCAGCACCCAAAGCCAACGTTTTCCTAGAGAAAGCAAAAAATCATATTTTGGGAGTCTGGCCGTATAGTGCCCCAAAAAATGCTTTTGTTTGGGTTTTTGTTTTCCTTAGGAAAAGTTGCGTTTTAATTGGAAGAGTACAATGTTGCCGTTAAGTGCGTGCTTACGTCGACCCTAAACGAGTTGCTTGGCGGCTGGTTTTTGATTGGAAGAGTACAGTGTTGCCGTTGAGAGCGTGCTCACGTCGAATCTGAACGAGTTGCCTGGCGCATTCTCTTGAAATGTGAGTTTGGTTTTGGCAGTCTTCCAGAGATACAGAATCCGGACCTGCCGGAAAAGCTGGTTTAACACGGTTTACGATACAAAACGAGGATCGGTAGTTCATGGGGGGGGGTTACCATATAAATAAATAAATAAGTAAATAAATAAATAAATAAACACAAACATTTACATATGTATATATATAGAGAGAGAGAGAAAGGGGCACACATACGCAGAAGCCTTCGTGGCCATGCTCTTCGTGAGCATGATCGCAATGATCATGTCTGGCTTCCTCAGGCCCTTCGGCCATTCAACAAAATCAGTACAGAACGCGATGGCTGGCGAACAGAAACCCCCCCAGTTTTGATTTGATCGCGGTCTCGGCCCAGCGTCTGAATGATCTTCAGCGAGCACGTCCTGGAGTGTGACTTTGCCAAAGGTGGTCTCGATGATTCTGGCCTCCCGGGCTCAAGCGACCTAGAATCCTGACCTTCGCATGACCCTGCCTTCTTGTTGATTGCCTTCACTACCTCGCGTGTTAAATCGAGTTGCTCCTGGCCGCTTCGTAAGACATGCCGAATGCCCCCGCTACAGCAGCAGTCATGCTGCCTCTTGTGGCATTGAAGCCGCTTGCGACATGATGACAGTGGACTTTGCTTTGCCAGGTCCTTTGTCGCCATGTCCGTCTTGTTCAGGATGACGATGTCAGCAGCCTGGCAAGATGTGTCTCTCGAACTGGCACTGATTGCGACAAAAGCTTTCCCTGAATTCCGCCCCTGACAGTGTACCACAACTGGCATGCTTCCATACTTGGATAGCGCATCTCTGTGCGAGGCGTCCTGGCATCTGTACTGAAACAAAGGTCACCCTGTGCCTAAGCAAATCCTATTATTGATGCTCCCAACCTGTGCATGGAGAAGCCAGAAGATAAACAAAAAGCCACAACTGTTCATGGTGTCCGAGATCCAGGAGACTCGAAGCACACAGAGAGCATGCAACAGACTGCCCAAGAGCATTCCAGACGTAGTCCAGCAGCCCCGTGCCCCAAAGCACTCAAAGGACGAGGCGCAACGGAAATCAGGCCGCAACGCCCCAGTTGAATCTTCCAGCTGAATCGCTAACGTGCGGCTACAGCTGGCGAGAAGAGCGGCGTCTTGTTGAGCAGGTTGCTCTACAAGTTTGACCATGCACTGAAAAAATCCAGCAGCGCGGGACATGTCAAGTCAAACCTTGGGGACTCCGGGCCTCCGTCTGCTCAACTAACAGCTCGACCACTGCCACCTCGGCCATCTCCTTGTTGCAGGGCTTATTTCGAGCAAGATCGAACAAGCGTAGCACGACCACCGCTATCTCTGGGCTCTGACCGGATCTGCAGAGTCGAGCTGCCCCCACGTCGCCATCCATCAAATCTTCTCGCTCATACAATCGCGAGTACTCCATGTACTCCTGCCGTGAATGCTTGAGAGTCATCATGCATCTTTAAGCCCAGACGTCATGAGACGAAAGGCTGTGCCGAACAAGCATACATCAGTTTGGCAGTGAGTTCCATTCCTAGATGCTGTCAGGCATGGCCACGCTGCCTCGCAGAAAGTTGAGGCATCAAGCACTGTGACAACTTGGCCCAACTCCACGCCATTCACCACATAATACCTGCGCCGGCCGTCTCCAGAGAAAAGTCGTACATGAACCGATCGAACCCGTCACTGCCACTCACCAACTTAGAGGAGTCACCCGGCTTCCCTAGCGGAGGCAAAGTTCTCGCAAACGCGCGCCGGCTCTGCGACCCCACTCCTCATGGGCATCCATCGACGTATCCAAGGTCTGTCATGCATGCAATGTCCACAATGTCCGCCCTGCATGAATGTCTTAATGTACGCATGCATGTACATATGTATGTACGTGCCTAGGTATGTATGCATGAGACTGAATGAGACACATTCGTCTCGGCCCCGAAGAGATCAGAAGAGTTTCCCTCTTTGCACTGGGCTGGTAGGGGTTCCGGAGACTACTCTTCAACGGATTTCAGCGGCGACCGGGCCGAGGCGGACGACGTGAAGCATTTAGGCCTATGGATGCAAAGGATGCAACATGCGTCTTGAAAAACAGTCTCTATACGTGTGTGTGTATAGATACGCATACATGGCTAACCTGTCCTGCTCGATGTCATGCAGGGTAGCCCAATTCGGCGCAGCACCGCGGAGATTTTGTAGTTTCTAGGCACTATACCCCAAGCCACCGATTCAAACCCACAACATCTTGCATCCCAGGAGCAGCTCCACAACAATCTGTTTGAAGGGTCTTTCCTGCGTTCGACACAGATGGGGAGAACTGCGAAGACAACGGTGATCGCAGGTCTTCTACGCATGTCGTCTCTGGCTCGACGACTCGACGGTCCCCGCCGGAGAGTTCGATCAAATCAGAGATGTCTACCAGGAGCTCATCTCCCAATGAGCAGCAGGCACAGCCGTTCCTTTGCTCGCATCCTACACACTTGAGCTGCGGGGCTCCAAGGCTGCTCCGAGGGGAGAGGACGCAACCAATCGAAAGATTCCAAACTCTGATCGAGGAGCGCCAGCTGGATAGCATTCACCTCCCCCTCTGCATTGTACGACTGCTGCTGCACCTTAGCCAAAGGCCGCTGAGCGGCCAGCGGCATCGAGAACTTCAGCTCGAGACGTGCTGGGCCCAGGACAAGCTTCGAGTCGATGTTGACGGAAGCAACATCGTTTACCACGATGCCTCATGGCTGAACGGCAGCACTAGGCCACCACTCCATTCGCTAGAATGCGCGCGAAATTCGACTCTCATGACTCATGACAGCTTGCTGCAGCAGAAGTGGGAGAACGTACCCAGAGCATGATGAACCAGCAGCCTGTCATCTGAAAGCCATGTCGTCATGGCTTCCAGCTGCATCCAGCTGCCCCTGCGCCCTGCAGGAAGGCTTTTGCTGACGAAGTGCCAACGCGATCCGTTGTGTTCTCCAGCCAGTGCCGCAGCAAAGTGGTTTTCCCTGTGCCCAAAAAGCCGCTCAGCAGAATCACAGGTACCTTGGTGGTTTGACTCTCTTAAACTGAGAGCAGGCCATGCGTATGTTTGCACCTGGGTCTGCGCATTCTCATTTGACTCAGTGATCATAATACCGACACCCAGCAAGAAAAGGGAACACTGTCCCGGAAGACTGAATCAAGGCCTTAAGTGGCACACACCAAAGAGATCCCCGACAGGGATTGCAGTTTGCCAGGGCTGAGTTTAATGGGATCCCTGGCTGCACGTGGGCTCTGCAAGATCATGTGGGTGCGAGATGGGCCAGATTCCGCTGGCACCGACGCCGACCCCCCATGCTGCCCTTTCTGCGTATCTCTCGAGGCTTCTCCGAGTTCAGGTCTTCTGTAGTTGATATTATACAAGAACAGCGACAAAACAACAATAGTAGCGATAACAGTAAGAAGAAGACTAACAAAAAAAGATAACAATAAAACAAATACAAAACTAGTAAAACTACAGTACTAACACGAACATTAATGCCATTAGCAACACTAATAATAATGATAGTAGTATTAGTAATTATCTCAGTCATTCTATTTCTCTGGGCTGGAGTGTCACTGCCGCTCTGAGTGGCTGCTGAGGAGCGCGTTCCGGTGCTGCAGTCTCGGTCGCAGTAGCTGGCCGTGCAAGTGACACCTGGCACCTTCGAAAAGATTTCGAAAGCTTGCTGCCCAGGACGCGCTTACTGTTCTTACCTTCCAGTATCACCATTTATTAGCCAGACATGGGTTCGGAGTGAATGTGATGCTTGCATGGCCGAGGACATCTACCGATTCACGCGCATGAGAGAGACTACTATTACGCAAGGCACGACTTGCTGCCTACACTTGAGATTCCACTCCGGCATGATCTATACTAGGTCTGTGCGCTTGATACTTCTCTGTGACTTTGTGGCGGGCTCAAGCATTACTATGTGGAGTGAACTTGTTGAGCGATCCAATCGAGCCCTTGACAACAACATTTCCTGCTTGAGACCCCCTCTCTTACCCAGGATAGCACTTGCCCTCCTTGTTTTGATGTTCCGGAGTAATCCATAGATCTTCTCGAGTGATCCATTTTCTTACTGCTGCTAAGCAGGCGAATATGTCTCACAACATGTCGTGCCGCACATCGCAGATGCTTCGACTTGCCTCCTCCATCTGCGCCGACTCTGCCGAAGGGCCGAGCAGCCGGCAGCAAGGAAGGCCGTCGCTGTTGCAGCAGCGAGAGCCCCTCAGAAGGTAGTTCTCAATGGGAATTCCGGAGTCCCAACACACCATGCCGTGCCTCGACCTTGGGCAGGAGGCGTGGCGAGGCATCTGCGTGACAACTGTCAGGGCAACAAGGGAGGCATGATCGACTCCTGCAGCACCTACAGTAGATATTGCTAAATGTTTCCTGCATTTCGTATGCCTTTGTAGTTGTTAGTCTCAGAATTGTCTCGTGCTTGCGCTTTCTTTGACTGATGCCGTCGGAAAACTTGAGGCGGTGTCAGTGTTGAAGGGTTGTTTAGAGCTTGGCAGCTTGGCGCTGAACACCTGCAGATCCCTGATAAACTCAGTCTATTGGCGCGTAGATTTGCCAACGGGCACCTACTTGGCTAGAATGATAGAATAGAGTCGAGAAAGGGGCAGCTTTGTGCTTTTTCTGAGCACACGAACCTCCGAGCGAGGATGGAGGGGAGTCCTGGGGGTTCCGATCGGCTTTTGTCTTACTTTGTTCCAGCTTTCATTTTGCTGTTTAGATTCTTGTCTTTTCTCCTGTGTTCAATCACTCTTCCCTTTTTGCTGTCAGGTAATGGTTCTGGCGCGCACTGCTCCAGTCGATGACTTCTGGAAAAGCTGCGATGCACTAACCGCTGTAACCTCGCAAGGTGGACTTCCTGTCCACGGAGTACCAGTGTCCCAGAACCACACAAGCCAGGCCTGCGCGCTTTGACCAGCAGCCCGTCTTTGAGCTGGCCGAAGTATGCGGAAGCCTCCAGGTTCAATGGCATCACTCGGAGCGCGTGCGAATCTGCAGCGCCGGCTAAGCAGCGCCAACAAAACCGCGTGAAGCTGGCCAGTGCTCACAGTGCGTGCCCTGCCTGCCGCTTCCATTGGGCTGGCGGTCAGCACAAAGGCGTGCATACTCTACCAACACAAAACTGCACCCCCTCGGACTGAAACGCTGCAGAAAGGTACACACAGCATTCACATGCCTGCTGCAGTCTCGTATTCACCAGGCAACCCGTCGCCGGCGCTTCATTCGCTCCGATTTTTTGCTTGCTCTCGATGCCGTTTGCAGAGAAGCGCATTCTGCGCAGTCTAGATGCAAGAGACCTCGAAGCCGAGAAAGCACCATAGGTCACGATTTAGCTGGCCTGCAGGCGTGCACAGCCCAAGATGCGATGGCGCCAGGAAACAACAAGATTTCTGCGTCCTGAGAAGCAGCTGGCAGCTGAGCTGCATGCAAGCCATTTGCGGCTGAATGCCAACTGCAGGCCCCGCAACTACAGCGACATTAAATCAGAAATTTGTGAAGGAGACCCTGTCATGAAATGACTTCTTGAAGAAGTCGGGTGTCCAGCCCTCTGGGAGAGGTGAGAGAACTGCGCTGCCTTCTTTTGGTACTGCTTCAGTTGGGCACTGGGCAACTTCTGCCCCACGTTCTACGGGTAACCTTCTCTCATGGAGCTACGTGTAAGCTATCATGGCAGCGCAGACCTTGCGTGCAGCGTATCACGGCAAGTGACCAAGCTGAGAATCCAGACTTGCATCCTGGTTTGCAGTGCAGCCGCACAGGCTGCCGAAGCAAGTCGAGATTAAATGTTTGCAACCACGGCGCTGTACACTGTACAAGAGCCTCGTCGGCAGCGTCGCGCAGTGGTTTAAATCACCTTCACACGTGGAGGTAGGACGTACCACAGATGCACGTGGAAGGGAGCTGGGGGATCATGTCGTAGCATGCAACACGCAGGACTCCCAATCACGAAGCATTAGGCTCGGTTGCTCTTGAAAAGCATGAAGTCGACAGGCTCCGACCAGACTCGATGCAGCATCCACGGGAGCTGCGCAAAGACAGGCACAAGACTGGACGCAAACAATTAATCAACATCTCTCAAGTGCGGCTCTTCATCCAAGTACGTTTCGGTCAGGCTTGGAAGCACTCTCTCAGTCGGCCATGGTCTAGCTACCACTGTGGTCAGACGAGCTGCTGGATCGCGCACAAAGCCAGGGCACCCAGACCTGGTTACTGACTGGATCCGACTGGGCTCTTCCCGAATGTCGAAGACTATTGCTGGACGATCAAAATAACTACCAGCAGCGGATCATCACCTCCGGGGCAAAGCAATCAAGATTCCAGACTCTGGCGTCTCCAGCGCGAGCAAGAGAGTGCTTGTTGGTACTCCAAACAGCCTCCCTCGGGCCATGCCTTACAGCCCTGGCATCCAACCTAAACTCTCCTCTGCGAGAGCTTGCTGCGGCATGTTGGAATCTACGCTTGTGCTTCGGCCAAACAGGCAGAGTGCCCATGTACGAAGAACTTGGTATACAGAAAACGCCACATGTGAGGTCGAATCCTTGATTAGCCACGACACCTTCCGCCACCGTAGCTGCTTCTGCAGCTACAGCAGCATCGGCCGCCACCGCTGCTTCTGCTGCTGTCGCCCCCTGATGTCACGCGCCACTCCACCACAATTCATACACGATCACACGCTGCAGTAGCAAGTCTCAACGTCCTCGGCAGCAGCCGCGCCCCCCGCCGCCTAACAAGGGCAGAAACACCCAAGAAAGTGTGCAAGACTTGCAGCATGCGCTGCAAGTCCGGTGCTGCACTCGCCCTCACTAAGTTCACCACGGTATCAGCGGCAACTGCACCTTCTGCACCCATTGCTCCATCTGCCGCCACACCTGCCTGGCAAAAGACGGGACACCGGAGCACGCGTAGCATGCAAAACGTCCACCTGGAAGGAGAAATCCGGGCTTCGGGCGGCTTCGGGGTAGACTTGACGATTCCAAGGGCATTCACCCCTGCTGGAGAATAGCAAGTGCCTTCCGTCTTCTAGAGCACTAGGCGAAAAAGCCTTCTCCGTCAGCCTCCATGCTCAAACAATTGATCAGCAAAGCTGGCAGAAGGACTCCTGAGGTCATACTGCACATGTCAGCAACCCTGAAGCCCTGGCGAGCCCGGCGGAGTTGGCAGAAGTAAGTACACTTGTAGCTGTGGTCATGTCTAGGCTGGCCGTGGAAGATGACTTCACCGTCATCCCGCGCAAGCCCCTTCATGAAGCAACGGCGGGCACCTCCAAAGCTGCTCCACCTGCCAGTGTACCTGAACCCATAACTTTCCCGACATTCTGATGTCGTGTCCAAACATGGATAGGAGCATTGTGGATGATTCTAGCAGACGGTGGTAGAACGTGATAAAGATGTAGATGAGGACTCGTCTCTTCTTCTAGAAGGCCCTCAGTGGGTGAGATCGTTTTGCTGCAGTTGGCTCCGTGCAACCTTCCAGGCTTCCCTTGCAATGGCCTTCGGCGGCTACAGTAGCTTCGGTAAAACCGGCAGCGGTGGCCCCGCCAATCGCTGCCGTTGCAGCCTGGGCGCGCCGGCGGGGGACAGGGGGGGTGGGGGCCTACCCCCAGGTCTGGAAAGCCTTCTGGTCTTTCTTGTGCTGGCTGCTTTGGCTTAGATGGCAGAGGGCTTAGACGGCGCCCCACGTGAGGTGTTGGGAAAGACTCCGTGGCAAATCTGCTACATTGAACAGATTATGATGGATCAGATGGGGGATGACAGGACTTGCACCTTCTGCTATTGAGCTCGACAAGGCTCCGTCACATCGATGCATCCGGACAGCGCGAACGCAACCGCACTCATAAAGGCCTGAAGGCCGAAGAGGGGCACTCGCGAACTAACAGTAGAACAACTGCAACATCAACAGCGGAAGCAACCGCAAGCGAGCAGGAGTATGCAACTAATGCAACTTCCTGCTGGCAGCTGCTTCTGCTAAATATCGTTTCAAAGCCAAGTGCATCCCAGCCATAGCGACCTTACTACAGCAACCTGGTCCTGCACCCAATTCGTCCGCTTGGATTGCAGGCGTGGCATGCAAGTCCGGTCCCAGTGGCTGACATGATGCAGGTGCCCAAAGAAAGCATGCCCGACAGGATGATGCTGCGGGAACATGGGCAACACCTGCGGTCGCAACATCGGGCTCAAAAAATGTAGAAACCCAGCTGGCCGGGGGGGCCTTGTACAGGAGACCAGAACTAAACCACTGCGCTTGACTATCCTAAGGCCGTGATGCCATGTTGAAACGGTCAACTCCGGAAGAGCCCGAGGATCACCCTGTACACTCCTTTCTGGTATCGAACATCTGAACATACGCCACGGCACAGCAGGAACAGCGCCAGGAAGCTGACGCCATACCAAAGCTTCTGTTCCAGAGCCATCTGTCCAAATATCCCTGCAGATGCCCACTACAGGAAGAACAATCGTTGCGCACAGCAGTAGTCGAAAGAGCTACCGAGAGAGAGGGCCATTTCACACAAAGGGTCGCCAGCCTGCGAGGCACACGCCTCGACAAGCTGGGGAGCCTAGGCCTAGACTCACACGGTTTGCCTCCTTCCGCGCTTTCTCCTTTGGCTGCCATCGTAGGCAGACCGAATTCGTGGTAGGTGAAGGCCCACCACCCGAGTAACAGCAGCAACCAAGCAAGGACCTCAGCCACTTCAGCACCATCTGCGGGGAGCGGTGGAAAAAACTGCACGTGAAATTCCCAAAGCATGAGTATGAGTGCTATGGCTGGGTCGACACCGCCAGGCTTTCTTTGGAGCAGGGACTGTAACGCAGTAACATGCCTAATTCTTTCATGTGAACACCGGGGATGCATTCTGACACGTATCTCTTACTTGTAGCACTGTAGACGGCAGATATGACTTCCGTCATGCCGCTAGCATCCTCAAGAAGCCTCTTTCTTTCCGCAGGCAACAAGAAGCCTCTCCTTCTCTCGCACTCCCGAGGCTCGGGGAAAGACCATTCCTGTCAGAAAGTCCGAACTTAAGAAAAACTTCATCATCAATCTTGACGAAGGTCAACACAACTCGGAGCTCAAATGGTCATGCCGGATCAAACCCTCTATTGCAACCCTTGGTGCTTGTTGTTCTATACCCACGGGCTTCGTAATTCTGGCTGTTGCAGTCTATGCTTGCCGGAACCGTCATTTGCGGTGTCGCGTAGCCTGGGTCTGATGTTATGGTAGGCCATCTGCTTCCCTGCAAGCTGTTCAATTTCGAGAATGCTTGTGACGCATTCAGGTTCGGGCAGAAAAAGATGCAGCATGGGAGGTTGAAAGAGAACACCATTGCTGAGCATATAAGTAACCTACGCTGGAGGGCGGGTGGAATGCAGGGCTCTGGGTCTACTACAGGGTCTCAGTGGAATGACAGCGCGAAACTTGCGACATGCGACAACATGTATTGCTGACTGCAGTAGCAGTCGCGAAACATGCGGCTAGCTGCTGAACGCCGCACAAGTATCCGTGTGCGCAAGCATGCACCGGCTTCAGCCGGATTCCAAGAACCACTATGACTGACAAATGTTGAAAGGGAGGTGTGTGCAGGACGTGCCAAGCAGGCGCAGGTTGCTTGACATCCCTTTGTGAAGTTCGTGCATACTGAGAAACAGCAAGACCTGTGGACATGTTGACGAGTACAGCAATGAAGAACATGAACATGTATACATAAATATATATGAAAATCTATATACATATATATATATGTATATATATATGTATATATATATATACATGTGCACATATGTATATATGCGTGTTATGTATGTATGTATGTATGTATGTACATACACACACATACGTATATATATATATATCTACACACATGTGTATGTATGTGTATATATACCTATCTGTCTGTCTGTGTGTCTGTCCGTCCCTCCGTCCGTCTGTCTCTGTCATTGAAAAGCAAACATAATACCAGATATTAGGTACTATAACATGTGATATTACATGCTATGTCACAGTATTGTGCTATGTTTTTGTTATACATCACGAGCTGTAAGTTGTCTTCAGAAGTGCGGGAAAGGCCTGGCCGAACCCTGTACCCCAACATCTGTCCTCCGGAGCTGTCGATTATTATGACTATTATCATCATGATTGGGATAACCTTCGATACCACTAGTACTACTGTCGCCATAATAATAATAACAACAACTACTACTACTACTACTGCTACTACTGCTGCTGCTGCTACTACTCCTACTACTACTCCTCCTCCTCCTCCTCCTACTACTACTACTACTACACTAACGACCACTGCTACTTCTACTTCTACGCTTTTTTGACAAATTGCCCAAGGCCTTGACAACATTAGGCACCCTTTAGCCCCG
>CAJNJA010060018.1:13352-23783 GCA_905231915.1 Symbiodinium necroappetens
AACCCCTAAACCCCTAGACCCAAAACCCTAGACCCTAAACCGGCCCCGGCTCTCTGCCCCCAGTAACTCCCCAACCTGACTCAAAACTATTGAAATCGCTCAGGGTTTGGGGTTTAGGGTTTAGGGCTTAGGGCTTAGGGCTTAGGGTTTGGGGTTTAGGGTTTAGGGTTTAGGGTTTAGGGTTTAGGGTTTAGGGTTTAGGGTACTTCAAGAACCCGATGCCATGGAAACCTTAACCCTCCTTCCTCTGAATCCTCGAAACCCACCAGCAAGGCACAAGAATCCTGATCCCTGTCCTCAACAGATTGAATCCTAAACCCGCCGTCGATCTTCAGCCTTCCGAAACAAGTCCTGATACTTGGAGGTTCATGGGTACTTATAAGTGGGGTTATAAGTAAGGTAACTATCCATATTAGGGGACTTATAACCCTACTTATAACTACCCATGAACCTCCAAGTAGGGGAAGCCACTCCAAATCGTGAAGGGTTGGGGGGTCCCATCTTTGTCCTTTGCGAAGCCGCCCCAAATCGTGAAGCGGCCGACAGCCCAATCTAAAAATGGCATGTGTTATACGAAGAAGTTGGTAATCGAAAATCAGCTGTAAGCCTCCTGGAACGGAACACCCGCCAAATCGTGAAGGGCTGCGGGGGGTCCTATCCTTGTCCTTTGGGCAGCCGCTCCAAAGCGTGAAGGGTTGGGGGAGTGCAACCCTCGTCACAAGGATTCACTGGAGGTCCCATCTTTGTCCTTTTTGGGGGAGCGGCTCCACATCGTGAAGAGTTTGGGGGGGCCGCATCCCTGTCGTTTTCGGTGGTGCTCCTAAGTTGGGGTGCTCCTTGTCCCGTCGATGACCTCTCCACCTGGGGGGTGCAACCCTTGTCGAAAGGATCCGTCGGCAAAAAGCCTTCGGGTTTAAGGAAACCCTGTCAGAACGAACGCCCTAAACCCTAAACCTGCAGAGATGGAGTCCAGGTCGTATTGTCAGCCAGCGTGAACCCGCAAGCTCTCAAAGGGTTGTAAAGTTGTGCAGGGCCCGGGCTTGCAAGGATGACACGCACAAATCGTGGCAAACATGGCTCAAGAAAAAGAGCGTGTGCGGACTGGTCAAGTCCATCAATTCGTTAGGGCAGGGTTGTTTAGAGATGGATGATCCTGGCCCTCAGCCTTCCCACGTAAGCCCTGCTGAGCTTTCTACTTTGCCGACAGCATATGAACAACAGGTGATGAGCCCAAGTGGCGTTGCTGCGCAAGGGCATGAGAGAAGGGCAGATGAACCGCTGGTGAATGGTGTTGATCGTAGGGGACCAGAAGCTCTAGGACCAGATCAGGAAGATGCTGCTTACAGGCAAGCTTTGGAGCAAACCGGACCCGGCGCGACGTTAAACACCGGAATCGGCGCGACGTTAGCGGCACCTGAACCAGGAGTTACAGCAATGGGTCGTTCTAGCAGGCCACCTGGGGATGGTGAAATAGCAGGCAGTGTGGGAGATGGTTTTTCATCAGCAGTGTCGGCAGCAGAGCGCCATAGCGGAGATCCACCTTTACTACCGCATGCAGCCATGGAAGCAGAGAGGAGAACTCCAATTGTTCCTACTACGTGGCCCTCTCCGTTTCCGTCTCCAGTGGGATCAGATGGACCACCTGGAGGTGTTGCTACAACAGGACCCGGAAGGTCTGCACCGGGAGCTGGAGCAACGGCTTTGCGATGGTTTTCAAGAATTGGTGAGTTCGTACAAAGGCATGCGACAATGGTGTCTCAGAGCCGACCTGGAATTGAGGCCACTGTGGTGCAGGAGACAGTTTGGTCTCCACGGAGGACAAGGACGCCTCCGCCTGGAGATGGATCCTTGTTTGACCGCTCACAGTCAAGGCGCCTTCGAGATATGACAGCACAAGCTCCTTTGCTGTATGGGACCCAGCATCCGGTTACAGCGGGGTCAGATTCGTCAGGATCCTACTCGAGAGAGCAGCTGGAGGCTGAGGTGAGGAGACAGGTGGAGCAAGCGATGGTTAGCCAGCGGAACCTTGCTGAGGAAAATCAGCGTCTTCGTCTGCAAGTTGAGCGCCTGAGCATGGTGGCAGGAACGGGCAGAGAAGGGGATCGACAGCAAGGGGTACTGGTACAGTCCGATGGAATAGCAGAGACTTCAGGGAGGGTGACAAGTTCTACATCCAATCCTATGACTTTGGGAGTACCTGTAGGCAATCCTCCTGGACTTTCTGGACATGATCGGGAACAAGGGGGGCAACATGGGAATCCTCAACGTGTAAACGTACCAGGAGGCAATCCGCCAGGACTATCGGGACATGAAGCTGTGCGAGATGTACAAGGCTTGCAGCAGTTTGGAGTACCTGAAGGCAATTCTGCTGGACTTTCTGGACACGATCGCGAACAAGGGGGTAGGCTTGTTGCAGATGGGCATCACTTCGGGGCTCGAGGAGGTGATCTTCAGCAGGGGGTTACCGAAAGTGGTGGTGCAGCGTTTGTGGATAACGCCTTGGGAGATAAACCAGTTGGGTCTTCAGGAGGTGGTCTAACAGCGCGAGATAGAACGGATGCTTATGTTAATCTTCCCGGAGGCAATCCTGCTGGACTTTCGGGACATGATCGCGAACAAGGGGGTCGTTTTTCAAATATTTATATGCATGCACCGGGTATCTCTGGTCCTCAGTATGGTATGCATGCACCGGGTATCTCTGGCAGTCGTTCTTGGAACCCATTGGGAGTGCGCAGGGCAAGCAGTTCACCACCTAGAGGACAACAGGAGGCTGGAGAGCAGTCAACGCAAGCTAGACCCGGGGATCCCAATGCGAATCCTATGGATGCCCTTATGCAGAGTATGTCGCAGTTACAAGCAGCTATGGCTCTACAGATGGGGATGGCCGCCAATAAACCGGAGGTCATCAGGCCAGGAGTGAGTGGAGCAGAATTGCCTAAGCTACCCGAAGCTGACGAACAAGCAGCTATCAACGTTGGTGATTGGCTTCATGGTCTGGCGGGTCCCATGGGGGATATCACAGATGGCAGCTCCAGATGGTGGTCCGAAATTTTGTCTGCGCTTGATGCTTTTTACAAGGATTATGTCTCGGCCTCTACAGTGAAAAAGGTGCAGTTGAAGGCGGAGGACTACGTGACGAGCGAGCTCAAGGATCAGAAATGGGCGAGGCTTGACAAGCGGGCGGCTACCATGCTACTACAGGCCGTACCAGAGGGGCTGAAGGCAGAACTCATGGCAAACAGACTTAGCTCAACGATATCCATACTGGGCAGAATCCTCACCATATACCGTCCAGGTTCGGCCGCTGAGAGACAACAAGTACTACGAGCACTGGAAAATCCGGGAGTGGCCGCAACACCCTCAGACCTCGTGGAAACTTTACGTCGTTGGATGAGGTGGCTGCGTAGGGCCCAGGATCTTGGACTTCAAGTACCAGATGCAAGTATACTGTTGAAAGGCTTGGATACAGCGGCTAGACAACAGTTGGAAAAGAACGGAGAGATTGTGTTCCGGAGCAACATGATGAGGTATAGCCTGGACTTAGATGCTGCTCCATCCCTCACGAATGTCCTCAGGTACCATGGTCACCTTCTGGCGGAGTTCGAGCAGCTGTCCTTCAGGGGGCGCGCCAAGGCTTCAGTCCCTACGATACCGGCGGTGAAGAATATTACTCCTGGAGGTGAGCAGGGCGCCAGTGCAACCCCGAAGGCCGCATCCTCGCCAGCTACCGCGGGGACTACGAAGCCGTGCAAGTTTTTCCTGTCAGACACAGGGTGTCAACGAGCATCGTGCCGCTTCGGGCACGATTGGCAAGCTGTTCCTCGTGAAGATCGTGCGGACAAGTGCAAGGGATGCGGGGCCAAGGGGCATATGAAGAAATTCTGTCCAATGAAGGGCAGTCAAGAGGGACCTCGGAGGAGTGATGATGCTAAAGGTCAGCAACCTCAACCTCGCGTGAAGAATCTGAGTCAGGACCGACGGGACGATGGGAACGCACCAGGGGGGGAAGCTTCCTCGACGGCTACTACAAGCCCAGGAGCTACAGCGACGGCACCTACGGCATCTACAACTTCGGCGCCTAGTGCGCCACCAACAACCACGACACCACCAAGCAATGAGGAGCTTCTCAAAAGTGCCACTCAGATCTTGAAGATGATGGCTGAGCAGAGTGGTGGGACAGCATCAATGCCATCCATGAAGATGCTCAAGAAGGCGGTCACCGAGATGGAAGCACGTATGGCTTTGGTGGATTCGGGGGCTACTCATCCTTTACGTCAGGCCACGAGACCTGAGTGGGAGGAGTCCAATGAGGTGGACGTGTTGATTGCGGGCGATGGTGTTACAAAGATGAGGCAAACGGGTGCTGGTACCTTGTTGACAAGTCCGGCGACTACTAAGACGCAAACAATATTGCCAGTGGGTGGCCTTGTTTCGATCCTTGGGTATGAGCTGCTATGGACAAAGAAGAAGTGCGTGTTAAGGGCGCCGGATGGTAGGGAGATTCCTCTGCGGGTGAGTTCGGGATGTCCAGAGTTGGATGAGGCTACAGCACTGGAACTTATAGCTAAGATTGAGGAGGAGAAGCTTCACCAGCTGAACGAACGGGCGGAGGTGACCAGATTGGCTATGTTACGTGCACAACAAGTTGAAGAATGTGAGCAGTGGGAAGCCAGCCTAAGGGACTATGTCTCAAAGGGCAAGTTTGAAGATGGGTTTCGGGCGTTGGTGTCTATGCCTTGGCTGCGAAATGTTCCTCGCGAAGACTTGGTGAAGCTAGCTATGGACCTACCAGCCGATGAGGCTGAAGCTTGGGAACTTATGAAGTTTCTAGGGTTCAACAGGCGAATGAGGAAGAGGTTGATGCACAAGGATTGGGTGGTCAAGCTCTACAGCGGAAAAAGGACGGTACATGACAAAATTCTTCGTCCAGTGGAAAGCAACGACACGGTTGTCGTGGATGTGGACCTCCTAAGGAATGCGCAGCTTGATGTCTTGAAGGAGGGCAAGGGAATATACACTTTGATGATGTGGGCGGCGTCTACGGGGCGGGTAGCAGGCTTCATGGCGGCGGTGCCCAACCATCGATCCGATGACCACTTGCTTCACTTGATGTCGATTGCGGAAACAGCAAAGGAGGGAAGAAGGCTGACGCGCGAACAGATGGACATCCCGAATGACGGTGTTGCAATCTCTATATGGGGTTCCTCCGAAGCAGAAGAAGATCTAAGTGCAGCGTCAATGCAAAGAGCATGGTTCAAGCAGTGGATTGTGGAGACAAGCTTACAACAGCTGTACTTTGAGCAGGGGGGCCTCGGTCATCCTCATCGACGTCCTACCTACATGGTGACCAACCTAGATGTGGTTGAACTACGTGGCGTACGGGACGAGCGAAAGGAGGTGGCTACGTGGGGATCCCGTTCTACATGGGCTCCGATGATGTTGCATGTTCTTACAAGGGGGTGGAAGAGGTGGAAGCAAAGGCCTGGTTGGTATCCTCGTCTGGTCAAGGCTTTGAGGGCGGTGGACAGAAAGGCTTGGGAAAGACACTTGGCCAATGATCATGTACCACATAGACCCGATTGCCTACAGTGCATTCACAACTCTACGGGAAGACCACATCGAAAGTGTTTGCACAAGGACTGCTATGTGATGAGTGCGGATACACTGGGACCAGTGAGGGTTCCTGGGCCAAAGGGGGAAAGGTACGCCATTGTGTTCACTTTCCAGTACCCGAAGCAGAAGCTTGCCCCTGAGGATGTGCAAATCCCGGAAGAGGACCTTGATGGATGGGGCTTGGATGTTGAAGACAAGGCCACCAAGGAGGTTGTTATCAGGGGCGAGGAGGAGTTCTTGGATCCTTTAGCCGAGGTGGACTTTGATGGCTACGAACCGAGTGCGGAAGAGGACCTTGTGGAGGAAGAGGAACCAGCTGAGGTTGGACTACGTCCAGTTCGTCCTAAAGGCAGTGAAGCAGGGGAAGATTGGTGGGAGTTCCGAGAGACAGCTGGAGTGTTGATACGTCACCATGAGGTACCTCGCAAGGCTCTTTTCAGGCCTACTTCGAGCAATGGATGCCCAGTACACCCGGCTAAGCTTGAGGACACCAGGGTCACGGATGTGAAGTTTGTGGGTGGAGGTGTTGAAACAGAGACTTCGGACTGGCATGGCCCGAAGTCCGGGGCACGGTGCCTGACATCTTCGTGGACCGGAACCTCACGATTCCGTATATCTACAGCTGAAGTATCTGAAGATGAAGAAGTTCTACAACGTGATGAAGAACAGTGGGAAAAGCTGATAGGAGACCTGGTGAAGCCAGTGGAGATGGAGACGATCTATATGGTCTATCCTGTTAGGGCAAAGAGAGGAGGTGACGCTATGTTGGCGATACAAGAAGCGGTCCTGAGGTTGAAGCTTCTGGGATTCCCGGTAGCGCGGCTACACACGGACCGGGGATCAGAATATGCGTCGCGAGGCTTGAGAAAATGGTTACTAGACCACGACATCTACCACACTCGAAGCGAGGCGTTGGTGCCTCAGACAAATGGAGCTGCGGAGAGAGGTGTTCGCTGGTTTAAGACCCGGGCGAAGGTGTTATTGGCCGAGGCGGGTGTCAATGTGAAGTATTGGACACTGGCTATGCAGCACGCAGCAAATCGACGGCTATATGACCGGCTGGGTTTGGTTAGACCTTTGCTTCTTCCCTTTGGCTGCAATGTGATGATTCGACGCAAGGTCTTTGGGAATAACAAGAAGTACGACTTAACAGACCGCTGGGAGGAAGGGATATACCTGGGTTTATCAGACTCCATCAAGGGTGGCGCTGTGGTGCTAAGACCTTCGGGGATCCTGACCGAGACCTTGAACCTGAGGACTGGAGTGGTGGATCCTAAGGCGTTGTTAGCGGCAGGAGGAGATGAAGCTCCAGGGGAAGGTGAAGGCGTTGGCACGTTGCGCGATGGAGAAGTTCCTGTGGTGGATCTACCTGAAGCTGATCACCGACTAAAGGAGAAAAGTTCTCCTCCATTGTTGCCGGCGATGATGAAGATGATTGCTCAGGAGGAGAACGTTGAGAAACAAAGAGTGGTCAGTGGATGGCGCATGCGGTCAATGGTGGAGCGACAGGAGCAAAAGGCCAAGCTGTTCTATGATATGGGCAAGTTTGATTTGAGGTCCTGTGCAGAGGTGCTTGGAGAGGTGGAGGTTATGGGAACTATGCGCTCTAAGAAGAGGGGGGTGCAAACAACCTCTATGATACTGGGCGCGTATGTACATGGAGGGCTGAAAGGAGCTACCAAGGCGGTGAAGAAAAGGCCCAATCTCACCAAGTACATCAATATGGTTCTGAGACTAAGAGTGGCAGAGGACTTGGGGGAGGAAGGGTGCTGGACCACTATTGGGGTGTTCAAGGCGGCGGATATTCCTCCACACCGAGATCTTCGCAATCAGGTGGGGTCATGGAACTACGTGATTGAAGTTGGATCGGAGTCCAAAGGTGGGTTATGGGTCGCCGATGGAAAAGGAGAACCTACAATTCGAGGGGGAGAGGATCTGCAACCACTAGCTCGGGAACAACCAGATGGCAAAATCATCGACGGCAAGTTGGTGAACGTTGGTGGCAGGGCGGTGGCTTTCAATGCTAAAGAACTTCATGCTTATCTTGATGAAGAACCGGAGAGGTGGATTATAGCAGCTTTTACACCCTTGGGAGCGTCTACGGTGAGTTCCAATACGGCAGCTTATCTAACCAAATGTGGTTTTCCCTTGGATGGAACTAGGGTGGAAAGGGTTCAAGTTGAGGAGGGTGAGTTTGAAGTTCAAGCAGACTTCTCTACGGACTCGGAAGTGGAACAGGAGGCGGATGAGAGAAAGGTGCGTGTGCTACGTTATGCTCTAGAACAAGAGGATGTCATGAACTTCTCGAGTTTCTCCTCAAAGGTAGAAGAGCAGATGGAAGCAGAGCAAGCTCGACTACGTGAACAAGATGCACGAGAACTCCGTCGTGTTGCTAAGGTATCACCAGGTGAAGTCGGGGAATATGAGGTGGAAAAGATCCTTGAGGATTTGGAAGGGCCATTGGAGGTGGTTCACAATGTGGGGTTACCCGAGGCTAAGCGTTATATTAATCGATGGGCACCAGCGATCCTGAAAGAGGTGGAGGCATTGGTCACAAGTGGCACAGTACGACGACTTTCCGCAGAACAATCACGGGAACTTAAGCGGCAGGGAATGGTGGTTTTACCGGGCAAAGCTGTATTCACGGCTAAGCCTCCTAGCGACCAGAATGCTGTTGCGTCTGAGAAGTTTCGGAGAAAATGCCGGATAGTTGTCTGTGGTAACTACTTGCCCAGCGACAAGGCCAACGTTTATGCTTCGGGGACCTCGGCAGACGGACTTCGAGTTTCGATAGCCTTCATGGTGTTACGACAATGGCGAGCCGGAGCTACTGACATATCCAATGCTTTTACACTGGCGCCTATGCCAACAGACAGGTTGTTTGGTATGTCACCGCCCTCGGTAGTGATCGCGGCTGGAGGAGCACAACCCGGAGAAACATGGGCCATAGAACGCGTTCTCTACGGCCTGCGGGAGGCCCCTAGATGGTGGGGGGTGTTCCGAAATGAGAGGTTTGCAAACGCGAGAATCCCGGTCGGCAATGAGGTGGTTGTCCTTGAATGCTTGGATACCGAAGAGAACATATGGAAGGTGTTCGTAGAGGGAGACAACGAGCTCAAAGGCATCTTGTTAATATATGTCGACGATTTGCTGATGTTATCATCCACCCCGATCATCGAAGGCATCTACCGGTGGCTTACAAAGGACTGGAAGTGTTCCGCGTTACAATGGCTGGAGCAAGAGCATCTTCGATTCCTGGGGGTGGAGTTGAGGATTATGGGAAATGGTGTCCATGTATCTCAGGCGGGCTACATTCGTGACCTACTACGTCAGCACGGGGTGGAAGAACGACCAGGCTCTTTGACCGTACCTTGCACCCGAGAGTGGCTTCAGGATGAGGATTCGGAGGAGGAGAGTGTTCAAGCCGAGGAATCCTTGATACGATTGGCCCAGAAGGCTACGGGGGAGGTGTTATGGTTATCTACGCGGTCTCGACCGGAACTTGCACATCCAGTGGCGTGCATGGCCTCAAGAGCGGTGAAGGCACCTACAAAGACGTTGGAGATTGCGAAACGAGTGATGAACTACTTGGCCCGGACGGCGGACTACGGACTCTTATACACGGTCGATGAACAGGAAAGCTTGCTGACAGTATATTCTGACGCATCGTACGCGCCTGGCGGCGGTCGCTCTTTTGGGTGTATTATGGCACAAGTTGCTGGAATGCCGGTATGCTGGCGCGCGGCCAAACAACCCATAATTACATTGTCGGTTGCTGAGGCGGAGCTCTACGAGGCTGTTTCATCGATACAACTCGGGTTGGGAGTACAAGCAATTTTGCATGAGTTGGGAGAAAGGCCAGTCATGCATCTGAAGATCGATAATGCTGCTGCTCAAGGACTAGCCTCAGAGGCTCCCGGCAGCTGGAAGACAAGGCATCTTCGACTACGAGCCAGATATCTTCGTCAAGAAACTGCAGCTCAGAGGCTGGTGGTAAGTCACGTGGCAGGCGACAAGCAGAAGGCAGACTTGGGGACAAAGAGTTTTGATGTTCCTAAGTTTCGGTCGTTGCTGACGTTGTGGGGAATTATACCATTCAGTATGGACTTGGCTGCAGAAGGAGCTCTGAGTTCAGTGAAAAGGCTCAACAACCGCGGTGTGGTGATGCTCCTGATGGTCTGCATGATGATGATACAGGGAGCTCGGGCCCAGATGAAGGAGGATTTACCTTTGGATACGTCTGTGGAGCTCTACGTGATTGTAGTATTGGGAGCAGTTTCATGCGTGGCTTTATGGGAACTTGGGAAAAAACTCCTGAGGCTTGTGAGTTCCTCTTGGTCAGCATGGGAAAGAAAGCAAAAAAGGCTTGAAAGGCTTAAAGAAAGGGCAGAGGCAGCTGTCCGGGAGGAGATGAGAAGACGTGTTCAAGAAGAACCTCAGTCCCCACCAAGGATGAAAAGAATCACGGAAATCTACGAGGCGCCTCACCGTGGAGCAGAGGCCAGCTCTATGACAAGAAGATCAACACCGTCTGCTACTAGGACGGCATCTACTCAGACGGACTATTGGCCGGGAATGATAGAGGCTGATCGTTTGGTTGGATTCGAAGGTCCATTTTGGATCACTGCAAACGGGGAGCGAGTACATACAGTGCAAGGATGTCATGGTCAGAGGAACGCCATGCGCCCTGCCAAGTCGTACACCCTTTGCAACTATTGCGACCGTGAACGTCCTCTCTTTGTTGTTATGCCTCCGACTAATCGGTAGGAGGCAAGGAGGAGTGCAGAGATTTGAGTCCAGGTCGTATTGTCAGCCAGC
>CAJNJA010060029.1:484-29010 GCA_905231915.1 Symbiodinium necroappetens
TAGGGGTTTAGGGTCTCCCAACCTGGAGCCACCAGCTCCCGGCGAAGCCTCGGGCTGAGATCCGCTTTCCTCTCTTCTTGTCGTTTTCAAATCCCCTCAATAACAATCGGAGAACAATAAGAGCAATAGCAATAATCACAATGACATGAATACTGCGGAAGAATAGCAATCATATACTCATGATACTAAAAATAAAGAAATTCGATTACAAGCACGAAGCCAATGATGGTCGCAAGAAGTCGAGCACGCGGGCTCAGGTCAGCAGCTATGTAAACCGAAGAGTGCTTCGGAGTGGATCACATGTAGGTAATCTCTGAGTATGAGCAGTCCCGCGTCAGATCCCAAAGAGTTACGGAAAAAGCACCGTCTCCGCTTTCGAACCAGGGAAGATCCTACGCCCGAGCTCGTCTCACACCCTCGAGCCTCACTTCCACCAAGACCTTTTGGCTCAAGTGCATGCTGCCCCCGCCCACCGCCGCAAGAAGCTTGTGATGAGCCCAGGTATGTCCTTGGAGGACTTTGGATGGGTCTAGGATTCCGGGTTTGAGGTTTCGGGGTCAGGAAGAATCCCGGGTTCTTCGATGCGTGGATTCGCGAGGCAGAATAGGTATTCTGTCACAGCGGCTGTGAACGCAGGGGAAGCCTCATGCGGCTTCGGTTCCTGCGGTATTCGCCGTGGTCCGGTGTTTAGAGGGACTGGGTCTACAGCTTTCACCTTTGAGTGTTCTTTGCCTTGCCGTGGAACTGGAGATATCTTGGAGCGGTGTGTTGTTTCAATCTGTGAGTGGCGGCGAACAATTCTGCTGATGTTGAGGGCCTCTCCGTTTTGAGACCCTCGACATCCTTCTCTGCAATGCGATGGCCTTATCCAGAACCTTCAACCCCAAAGCTGAAACCCTAAGCCCCGGCAGAGACCTCAAGCTTCAAAGCCTTTTGTTCGAAACCCTCAACCGTTCGAGCCGCAGAGTCTTCGCAAGTCTCAAGCAGGATTGGGCGGTGGACATGGATTCGCCCTCAGAGAGCGAGGGGCAGCACGAGGAGGCCGGACCCTTCCAATGCGCCACAATGCTATTCGGAACGTTAGTGATCTAGGGTTTATGTCCTGTATGGTTACGTTTCAATAAGACTTTATTGTAGTCATGGTTATTGTCATGAAACTAACGACTAGCAGGATTGTAACTATAAGAAGTATTCCGGCAGAAATAGCTTTCCCCATGATTGACATCATTCGTTTGTTCTCGTGAGTATTTTCGGTAGTGTCAGTGTTATAGCATCGCTATTCTTAATGCCACGCGTGTAGCAATTGTTGCTGCTATTGCTATCCTCATTACTCCGGTTTGGTAGTCCAACCTTCGCCACCTCGCAACCCTAAGCCCCGAACCATGCCTGCGTGTGCGAGTGTGTGAGTCGAAACCCAGGTTTGACTCGGGATCGAATGCTGGGGTTGTGCCATGATGCGTTTTCGCGAACCTCCTGTCCATTCTGCCATGGTCCTTCATGCTGTGTGTGTGTGTGTGGGTGATTGAGTGAGTGAGTCTCCGAGTCTACGGAACCTTTCTAAATCCTGTAAATCCTAAACCCTTCTTCGGGTTCCAAACATACGTACAGGTTTCCGTGCCATCTCTACCTCTACCGTTAATTCTGTCTCTATCTCATCTATATATCTATATCCGGAGCTATATAAAATATCTGCATTTACAGTTATATCTAAAGTGTATATGTATAGCTAAATCTATTTCTTTTTTCTATATCTATATAGATGTCTATGTATATCCATATCTATACCTATATCTATAGTTATACCCATATCCATGTCCAGATCCATATATATGTCTGTTTTGTATCTATATCTGTACCTGCATCTATGTCTATATCTGCATTCTTGCTTGTATTTATGTTTATATTTTTGTCATGTCTATATCTACACCCATGTCTTTATCTATGTCTATATCTATGCCTGTATCTATATTTATATTTATACCTGTCTCTATGGCTATTTAAATCTGTATCTGTATCGATATCTTTATCTATACCCATATCCAGATCCATATCCATATCCACATCAATGTCTGGTTTTGTATTTATATCTATGTCTATATCTATGTCTATAATGTTTGTATCTATATCTATACTTCATCTATATCCAAATGTATATGCATATCTGAATCTAGATTCATAGCCATGTCTATGCCCAAGGTATTTCCAGATGTAAACCTACAGCCACCTCCAGATGTAGAGCTATATGTATACATCTATACACACGCACGCGCGCACACGAAAACACACTTAGATCTGCAATGGTATAAAAAATAACAGTATAAATATAAATAGAAATGGATATAGATACATAAATACAAATATAGATATAAATATAAATATAAATATAGATAAATACACACACACATATATATATATAAGTGTATACATATCGGTGTATGTATGTACTTTATGCATATGCATGTGTATATGTATATGTGTGTACGTAAACCCCAGGCGCTGAGCCTCGCAATTTCCGAAGCCAGGGCTCTTGCTCGAGCCCGAGCCTGGCATCCTGGGCGCTGGTGGGAGCCCGGTCGGCCCTGTGTTTGTAGGTGTAACTGCAAGAACCAGTCAATAGCAAATGCGTGAATATATATATATATATGTATATATATGTATATATATATATGTGCGTGTATGTACGGATACAGAATCACTAAACAAGGATAAAGGCAAATACACGCAAACACACACGCACACACATGTGTACATGTATACGTATATATACACACACGTGCATACATACATACATACATATATATATATGTGCATACGTACGTATGTATGTATGTCTATGTACATACACATGCATACATATTTTTCATTATATATATTCATTCACAATGTATATACACATGTATATATACAGATACATGCAAATGCAAATTCAGGCATGCACATATGCATACATACACTTATATGTATGTATGTATGCATGCATGTATGTATGTATGTATGTATGTACATATACATATATATATATGTGTGTGTGTATGTGTGCATATTCATGCTTACATATATTCCTGCATTTTGTGAAGAAGTCAGATACCGCTTTGTGGGTTCATGCAGCGGATTACTCGCTTGAGTGCTACGTTGGGCTTCAGGATTTAGGGGCAAGTTTGTAGGGTTCCTACGGAGGCTTTGGGTTAGGGTTTAGGCTTTAGGGTGTAGGGTTCCTACGGGGTGTTGGGTTAGGGTTGCTTTTGCAGCACAAGGTTCAAGGCCGTTGCGGGTGTAGGTTGGGTTTGTCCATATCGCGCTATGTCTGAAGTCATAACCGGGTTCAAGTTCTAGTTAGATTACTTTACCCCAAGACCCTATATAATCTATTCTAGCTGTTGGTTCAGGAGTTGGACTTCGGAGGTTCGACGATTTTAAGGTCCAAGGTTTAGAGTCGGAGACATGTAGGGCTTGGGAACCTCAAACCTTAAACCCAGACCCCAAACCCATAAACCCTAAACCCTAAACCCCTAAACCCTAAACCCCTAAACCCAGACCCCAAACCCGTGAGGCTTTCGAGCTCCGGTCGGAGGCGTAGGCTTTGACAAAATGTCGGGGCTTGGGCTTAGGGTTTAGGGGTTTGTTTGATCCTTTGGGGATGGTCCTGTTCAGAGGCCTTGGGATCGTGCTTGAAGATACCTCGACCCCACTTTTGCGGAGGATTGTCATTACTTAAGGCCGTGTAATTATCTCGCCATGCCCCTTCCCATGGAGCATGATCATCCCCAAACACATAGTGACTGAAGTCCAGCACTAGGTTACTGCGGATGCGCTGGATTTCGGGATAGGCGAGTGTGCCGCCTTTAGCAGCGGTATGGGCAAGTTGTGTGTCCATGACTCGCTTAGGGCCTCGAGCCACATGCCTCGCCTGGAGTGTCCGAGTGTGAGCGCCCTAAACCCTAAAACCCTGGGGCTTTAAACCCTGTTGGACCCTAGACCCTAGCCCTAAACCCTGAAGCCCTGACCCTGAAGCGTTTCAGAAACCCGTAGTCCGAGCCCAGGAGACCTGGCAGAGAGCTCGGAGGCTCTCGAGTGGTCGCTGATCGACGGCACCTCGACCGCCGTGTGGAGGTCTCTTTAGGTTTCTTTCTGATGTTTCCGGGCTGGCATGTTGATGTATGTGTGTATCTATGTATCCATGCATCCATGTATCTATGTATGTATGTATGTATGTATGTATGTATGTATGTATGTATGGTATATATGTATATATATATATATGTATGTATGTATGTATATGTATGCATTTATCGGTTTTTGTAGCTTGTCCTTGCAGGATCTTGCAGGGTTTGCACAGGGGTTTACACAGCGGTTGATGGGGCTTGCTTTGGGGTTTTATAGACTTGGGTGGCGCTTTCTAAGATGGGCCTGCCGCCCTCTGGACCATAGCCATTTGAAAGAAAGGGACCAATAATTAGTACTGTCCCTCCTGGGGCAACCTTAAACCCTAAACTTTGGCTACGGCTCAAGGCTCAAACAAATCACAATCCCAGAGCTCTTGAGACTATCCCCAGCGACTATGGACCGACATGACGTCATTGAGATAGTTGACAGCCAAGACTATCAAATTGAGTGAGGGAGAAGAGTGCAAGGATGATGGTCGATGGGTGATGCTGCTACCTGTGCTGCCTCTTTGCTCTTTGCTCTTCCGGGCTTTATTTATTTATTTGTTTATATATATATATGAATATGATCGTTGTCAAGGCAATCAGTCAAGTGAACCTTTCATTCAGAGCAGTTTCACCTCCATGACCTTTGCTTTGCATCGAGATCCGGTGCCCATCTCACTGGGAGGGCTGGGGCTGGGACTCAGAAAGTGGACCCGTCTGCTGAACGGCCTTGACATGGTTGAAGCTTTCCACCTGGTCCGACGCACGAAGCTCTTCATGCGGGAATTTGCATTTTGGAATTCGGTGCTCAGCGTCTGGACGGAGGTAGCAGACTACTGGAATGGTCTTACGGCGATTTGCATGGCACATGAAGGACCAGCTGAAGTCTGTCTGTGGACACATGTCCACAGGCACGCCTTGGTCAAGGCCGTACAAAGGCAGATTCGATTGAGAACTTGGTCCACAATTGTTGAAGCCATGCTGTCTCAACGTTACAGTGATGACGAACGAATTCGATTTGCGCAAGAAAACCTCTGAAGCGGATATGTCACCGCTGCATGATGAAGATGCTGCATGACAATTCTGGCGGAACTGAGTGAGGCCCTGAGACCTTGTCTTGCTGCAATGAGAGGTGGCATGGCGAATTCTTTCCTGGCTTACAGTATGTGCTGGGAAAAGGCGGCATGGAATTCTGGAATTTGTACTGCAATTACATGTTCTGGCAATGAATCACCGACAACTCTGTTTCTGTTGGAGCTTCATCTCACGGCAGTGGTTTTACTGCATGATGATTTTATTGCATGGGAGTTCTGGAGCAATGGCAGAAGGATGAAGTACACCATGCCACAGCAAAAGTTGAATTCACCCGATGAGGGTCGACCTTGGTACAAACAGAGTTTTACCGTATGGGAATTCATGTGGACTACATGGCGTGCAACGAGTGTGGCGTTACTTGGATACTGAATTCTGGAAGTTCCTCTGAAGCTAGCCCCTGCAGTTCAAACTGGTCCTGAGACATTTCAATGCTCGAGAAAAACGAGAGGAAACCTTCAACATGCAAGACCCGTGTGGCCTTGGTCTCTGAAAAACTCGTGCTGTTGCGTACTGCATGGGAAACTTACGGAAACTTGCATGTTGCGAGATTGTCATGAGATGCTTTTTTGCATGCTTGCGCCTTTTGATTCTATGGTTTCACATGGACTCCACACAGCGTCAACTTGGTTGTCGGGACTTTTGGGTATAGCATGCTGTGGAATTCTGTTGTCAGAAGGGCTTGTTCATGTGTGGTTGTCGTGTCTCAAGCCTTCCCTGACAACGCGGTACTCGGTGACACGTACCGGAATATCTGACTGTTGTGAGTTGGGCCCGTATCGCTACAGACTTTGCGTCCGAGTGTGAGTGTCAAAAAACCCTAAACCCTAAGCCCGTAACCCCCCAGCCCAAGCCCGCATGTCCGAGGCGCATCTTCCCAGGAGCCGGGCAGCGATGAGTTGGAGGCGATGCTGCAGAAGGTAGGGCCTCGGGGTTGAGAGGTTTAGGATATTTTGGCAGTTTAGGGGTTTAGGGTTTGGGGGTGAGGGGGTTTGAGGTTTCGGGGTTTAGGGGTTTAGGGTTTAGTGTTGTTATTCAGGGCTTCGGGCTTTCGCTTGGGTCCTGGGGCTTTGCTTGCGCTATCTTGGCTCGAAAGGAGTGGGAACATTGCAGCAGGCTCCACGCCCAACGAAGAATTGCACTATATATCATATGGTTGAGGGTTTTGATTGGGCTTATATAGGGTTTAGGGTTCAGGGACCGTCTTGCGCTGGTAGAATTGATGGTGGTTGTTGCTAAGAAGAGGCACGATCAAGTTCGAAGGCTTCAGCCCTAAACCTTGATGCCGCAATTCAAAACCAAAGCCCTACACCCGAAGTCTTGAACCCTTACCTGAGGCCTGATGCCCAACACTGTATACCCTAAACCGTAAAACCTACTCAAATCCTAAGCCCTAAACCCTAAACCTAATCCTAAACCCTAGCTAGGTGGGAGGCAAAAACAAACCCTAAACCCTAAAACCCTAAATCCTCAGCCCTAATTCCTAAATCTTCAGCCCAAAGATGTGCCGAAGCAGGTGGTGGGGCCGCTGAAGCTGCGTCTTGGCGGAAGGCTGTTGCTAGGGGTTAGGGTGTGAAGTTGTTTAGGGTTGAGGGTTTGGTTCAGGGATTGTTGTGAATTTTTATGGTTGTTTCGTTCGAAAAGGTTTGCTATCTTTGCTGCTGTTCGCCATGTTAGGTTTGGATGTTGCCTTCGTTCGGTTCCTATGGCTGTTGCTGCCTTCCTCTTCAGCTCGAGTATGATTCGGACCTCCTGTTGTTTTCTTGGCGTTGAGCATCCTTCATTCCTGCGTGAACCCTTCGGTGCTTGCTTGTTGCGACTGCTGTTTCCTGCCTGAGCTGATGACTTTGTTGGTGACGGCGCTGCTGCTAGTGATGCTGGTGGTACCGCTAGGGTGGATTATGATACTGGTGCTGAGTGCAATGCTGACGATGGTGTTGATGATGATTGTGATTCTGACAGTGCTCATGCTGTTGTTGGTGATGGCGAAGATAAAACGACACCTTCACTGCCTGCGCCGTGCTTTTCCTTGCTGCTTCCCCAGCTGGTCTCATCTTGCCCTGCTGCTACATGCCACCACTGCTGCAACTGCTGCGGCTGCTGCTGCTTCCATGGAAATGACCACTACAACTACCTCCCAATGTAGCAGCTGTGGTGTCGATGGCGATTATGACGCCAGTGACGATGACCCCGATGTTGCTTTGGCTGCGCAAGGACTTGAGTCGTTGCATCTTGTGTTTAGGAAGGCGTTTAGGTGGATGTACTCAGCTTACTGGGAGTATTGGTTGTTGCTTTGAAGTGCGACAAAAGCGTTGTGCCGGATGGAGTGCTCAGTGCCACTCGAGGGGTGATGCTTCTGATTCTGAGGTCCAGGATGGAGCAGTTTCGGGATTGGATATCGTCCGGCTGCATAGGTTCTACGGCCCTTTTTTTGTGTTGTGTAGTTCTTCCTAGTAGCTACTAGTCCCTAAACCCTAAACCCTAAGCCCTAAACCCTAAACCCTAAGCCCTAAACCCGCTAAGGTCATGGAAGCTCCCTAGCACTGTCAGCCTATCACTTGCGCCGAGTTCACAGTACGGGATGGTGGCAGCGATGCTCCGTCTACTTATTGTGTACGTATTAGTCACGCCAGTGATGCGTCTGATGCGTTGCTTGGATGATGCCGAAGTCACCGAATGCCTTGTGGCGACCATTCTTCAGCAGGACGAACATAACGTCCCGCTATTATCATCCTGGGTTTTGTACCCTTTGGATGCTTGTGTTTTACTTGCAGCTTACTTTGTGATGTCTAACATCATTCTACTTGCAGTTTCACCACTTGCGTCACGGCTTGGTCACCCGGAGGTATCATTGTGGCATACGTTCTTGTTACGGGCTACTCCATTGTTTACTGGATTTCCTGTACTTATGAAGACCATGGGTGATGTGCAAGACCGCCCGCGCTCTATTCAGTCGTCCTTGAGTTTCCTAACTTTGACTAAACAGTCATTTGCGATTGACTTTTTCAACAGACTTCATGGCATTGCTGATGATCGCATTCACTCCTTTGATGACTACCTCAAATCGAAGTGGTCAGCTAAGTGGTCATGTGTCATTAACTTTGCCGATGTTCAGGGAAAACAGGTATCCAAACTTCTCGCTGGAGCTGGGAAGACAACGTCCCTCCATGGCTTGTGGTATGACTCTGCTCACAATCCTGGTCCCCTGACTTTCAAAGATCTCCAGGACTTGCACGCAGCCTGCTCGGAATTTGAATTCAACCTTCCGGCGCTCTTTCCCATGTTTGCACAGAAATTGCCTCGGGAGTATGCACGTCACGCTGCGGCTTTCATGGACGCCAGTGTTTACATCAGAGCTATCGCAACCTCATGCCTCCGAAGTGAAGACGTGTTTTTGACTTACGGGTGTCTCCGTTTTTGGTTCACATTGACTCCTGACGATGAGGATGAGGAGGACGAAGACCTCCAGACTGAGTATGGTGCTGGCATGCCTGTTTATATTGTTAATGAGCTGGGTTTTGGGCAAGGTTGGGATTTTCCAAAGTTTGCAGGTTTCCGCCAGGAACATCTTGGCGGACGTGCGATTCTCGTTTTTGTTCCAACTCCTGAGGTGGCTGCACGCTTGTCTTTACGCGAGCTCCGCAATGGGCCAGTTTCTTGGATCACCTCGTTCGAGCCTACACGCTCTGGGTCAGCAATGACCGTTGACGTTCCAAGCCTCTGCGCCTCCAAAGTTCCTTCATATTTGGTCGGTCATCCTGCAGTATGGTTCAACAATGTGCCTCCCACCATTTGGTGGGATTCCGTTAAGACCAAGACAGCAGAGACGCAGGCTATTTTTGGAGGGGAAATGCAGAGCTTGTTCAACACGGTCGGCTGCTATAAAGCCCAAATAGCAGACCTTGAAGAAGATGACTTGATTCGTGGTCGAATTAGCGAGGAAGCTTTAAACAAGGCGAAGACAATGGACGAGTTGCGCTTGGTGCTACTACATCCGTCTATGACAGAGGAGATCCCGGGATTTTCACCTCTTGCATTGCGCAATTCCAGCAGTCGAGGACGCCCCGGAAACCCGATGGCCATTGTAGACTCCCAGCATGTGGATATCGCCCTGGAAAGGGTGTCCAAGGAGATACTTGATGAGGTTTCGAAAGCCATTCGTGTATCTGGAACGGAGCTTGATCGAACGCGCGGTTGGATCAAGCACTCTCGTGCAGTGTGCGCTCCATGGACAGGCTGCTTGGACTTCCGTGACGAACTTTTGAACAGCTTGATGTCATCTCTTACTGGTGGTGCCGTGAAGCAAAACCGCTTGATGTTTGACGACTTGATGAGGTTTCTATCCACGGGTCTGACTGAGTATCTTTATGCTTTCAACATTGATTGGTCTCGCCACGCTGGGTTCAACGCCAGTCGTGGACGCAACAAGTTTCAAGAGGCTGTTGCCCAAGGCCGCATCTTGAGTGCTGCCTTAGATGGAAGCAAATCTGCTGAACGCATGATGATGGTGCTCTTATCTTTCCAGCGCTCCAAGCCTTCGAAGCTGAAGGCTGGGACCGAGCGCATCCTCAGGAATCAAGAGGAGGTTTTTGAGCTGGAACCAACAACTCTTCAAGCGTCCCGGATCGGTTCATATGGGAACCTTGCTATCCATCTGTCCAATAAGTTCTTCTTCGAGCCACTTCAGCAGACTATTTGGGAGAATGGAAAGAGGTTCTTTGACATAGGACCTGATCCGTACCGTCCAGGTTCCATTCGTAGATGGATAGCCTATCTCTTCATGACGGGCATTGAGGAGTACCCTGATTACGATGAACTGATGGTTGCGGCCAGATGGGATGATGAGGTTCTCGCAAAAGCTGAGGGCTGGTTGAATGAACTTCCTAGGGATCGCCTGGATCTGCTTTTGCAGCTACCCCAAAGCCAGGATTGACCTTCGTGGCTCCGACTCCCGCATTGACAACCGCATTCCACAGATCATTCACGCTCACGCTGACAACTTGATCGTTGATTGTCGGAACGATACTCGTCGAAGGCTTTCCGAACTGAGTTTGGAACTCATCAAAGCCATGGGACACGGCAATGTAGTTGTTGATGGACGCCTCCTCAAGTTCACTCGGGGCCATGGCAGCCGGCAGGACCCGTACTGGTACCAAATAATGCATGATGTTTTGACTTGGGAGGAGGTTGCAGTGGTTCCTTCCTCAGGGTCCTCAGGGTCAACCCTTGTTTACTTGTTCAATTGCGTTTCTGGAGCGCTTCTGATCGGCGTGTTTGTGAACCGGGTTTGGTTTGCGTTCATGAAGGAAGAATGGCAACTTCTCCAGCTGAGGAAGGTGTTAGTGAACCCGCCAAATCCTGATCACTTTGACAACCAGCTTTACAAGGCTCATCTTAAAAGAAACGGTATCGAATCCGAGGAGAAGCCAACCGTGGCTCGCGGCTCTGACACCTGGATTGATTTTTGGGCCCATCACTGGGCCGGGCTTGGGACTGGGACCGTTGGTGGTTTTGACAGTTTCATTACAATCACCAATCGCCCTTGTCCATGTGGAGCGCCAGCTTTCACTGAGTCATGCTGGGGTCGCCTGCGACCGGATGGATCGCGCGATTTTTCTGACCGTTCACACGTGCTACCACCGAAGTGGTTGGTTGCTCGTATTGCTGGCCAATCACTCTCTTCTCTGGATGTGGGAAGGTTTGGGGCTTTATCCCATCATCAAATGAATATCTCCTACACTGAATTTGAGGGTCGTCGGGTGTTCTACCAAAGTCGGCCTTTGGCAGATCTCGTGAGCAAATTCATTTATCCCGACAAGGAGAAGACTGGTCCAGCCCTGGCACCAATCAGACCTGTCAGGTGCGTTGCGTACGTGTTTAACTCCTATCCTCAGATTGAGGATGATGCCTATGACGTACTTGGTGCCATGGCATGCGAGTCCCTGAGACGAAGTGGACTTGACCCTGCGGCTTTCAGCATTCTTCCTTTGGAGCTTGAGAAGGACCAAACTTCTGTGGACCTTCCCGCCCTATGGTCGCTTAAGAATCTCACTTCAATCTGTGAGAGGGTGTATGGCCGTCTCCGTAACACCCCCGCCCGGGAGGCTTCCCTTGAAGAGAAGCATGCCTTTCACGCTGTGTCTGACAATGAGCTGTTGGTAGCTTTACCCCACAAACGTGAGAACGGCTCCAGACAATGGTGCGTTGGCATTCCATTGCCAGAACCGCCAAAACCTTTTCGCATGACAGTAGTGAAGGCAACGTCGGCCATGCGACCCGATGTCAAGACTGTGTTCAACGAAGTTTTTGGATCCTGGCCTGCGTCTTTCAGCAATGACTCAGCCATGTCCTCAGACGGTTATTGTGAGCTCTTGATGCCTCCATACACAGCCGTGGCTGCAGCTGTGCACCAGGCCAAGTCAATGGGAAGGATGCCTATCCTGCTGGCGTCCAACCTACAGACAGCGGACGAAGTGGAGTTTGATGACTCTGAAGTAGCTTTTCAATCTCGTGACGCAGAACTTGACATTTTACGTGATCTTGAAGCTCAATGGCGAGACATTCTCGCAATGGGACCGATGCGACCAGATGTTGATGGCAAAATTCGGGTCCCTCCTGATTTTTCAGGAAAACTTTTGGTTTTCCGTAAAGGCCGCTCGTTTCCTGAGGTCAAGGACGTGGACGAACCTACCATTTTCATCGGTAATGAAGCCGTGGCTTATCAAGACGTCAACCGCATCGTTTCAGAGCGGGTGCTGTCAGCCCTCAGGGGAATGAGCAAAAGCGGCAGAGGCTTGCTGAACTCTCAGTTATGCGTTGGGGCCCTGGTTGGCGTACGTGTGTCCAGAGCGGTAATTCCGCTCAAACGCACTGAGTTTGAGGAGAAGATACTCAAGGCCTCAGGGCTTCCCAAGCTGAATCCTCTCAATCCTTCTCAGCTGAACGCTGCGAAGGCTGCCTTGGAGGTCTCAGCTGTTTCCGTGCTTCAAGCGGGTCCTGGAACTGGTAAAACAGAATGGATTTCGCGAATCGCGTTGACCCTCGCCCTTGCTGGTGAACGTGTTTTGGTGGCTGCCCCTTCAAGCGCCGCAACAAAAGTCAACTATCTGAGATTGGCGCGGCTTGTCGAAAGTGCAGAGACTCCTAACGTCACATTGGGTTACGCGAACGAGGGATTTGTCTCAAATCAGACGCAGCGCATCGTTTGCGTTACTTGTGCCGGTTCATCAAGTGACAGGCGTTGTCCTGGCAAGTTCTCCACTGTTTTGATCGATGAGGCTGGAGTGGCGACTCTTGGGGAAATTTTGATTACCTTGGATGCAAAGCCTCCTGGGGTTACGCGATTGGTATGAATTGGAGACCAATTCCAAGGATCACCGCGCAATCTTGCCGAAGTGTATTCACGGACTAACATTGTGAAGTCAGGCTTGAACGCTTATCTTACTGCGGGTGCACCGGAACACCGTTTGAACATTCAATATCGCATGCCAGCGTTGCATGCGCATTTCTTGAGTATGGCTTTGTGCGGGGAGACCATGAATTCAGCACCACAAATGCCGCAAACCGCCTTGTGGATTGAGGTGAAGGAACTTCCGGATGACTCTCGCAAGGTCGGAACCAGCCAAGAGAATGCAGCTGAAGCGGTATGGGCTGTTCAAATGGTCCAGAGGATACGAACTCAGTACCCTGACTTTACGATTGCAGTGCTGGCGTTTCACACTGCACAGGTTAGCAGGGTGCGACGGTTGCTCAAGGTCAACAAATTGACAAGCCGCTGTGATGTCGATACTGTGAAGGCCTGTCAGGGTTCTGAGTGGGATGCTGTAGTGGTCTGCACCACTACAGCTACTGAGACTGGTTTCAAGTGCAACGATCAACTTCACGTCGTTCTGTTTTCACGATTCAGGAAGGTTTTCGCCATCAAAAAAAAAACCCTAAACCCTAAGCCCTAAACCCTAAACCCGAAACCCTAAACCCTAATTACTAATGGTAGACTTCGTAGACGTTACTTGGTTTCACCACCTCCGACCTCTGACCACATGCCTCGCCTGGAGTGGCCCAGCCTGAGCAACGGGACCCTAAGCCGTAGCTCTTAAAGGTCCTAAACCTTACACGTTTAGGGTTTAGGGCTTCGGGGTTGATATATCGAAATATAGGAGGTTTTTTATGGCTTGAAGCTGCCTCAAGCTTTCTAGGGGTTGTTGGAACCAGCCGTCTTCGCAGCGTGTTTTGGTCTTCTGGGAGGGGGAGGCCCCCTCTTGTCAGAAGCGGCTCTAGGGTCTCCAGGGAGCTTTTTTAGAGTTCACCTGGGCGCGGGGGTTGAGAATATTTCTGGAAGTTCCGTGGAGCAGGGGCGTAGACCGGGTTCTTGGAAGGGGTTCAAAGAAGGGTCTGATAGGGCCATGAGCTTTTGATGAGGAATGGAACGGACTACTCGCAGATCAGCTTCCTCATGGGTGCGGCTTGGCCGCACCTTTCCGAAAGCCTCAGCCGATAAAGCCTTGCACCCCAAAGAGCCCCTACACACAGAGGCCTCTAAGTGTTCTCGAACACTTGCGGGCATAGAGTGCAGAGCCCCAGTGCGTGAAGGAGTGGGTGGACTCTCTCGGCCATTTCGTGAAGGTCGTTGCCACGGACGAGAACAGCGCTCGGGCCGGGCCAATGGCAAACGGTTCTGTATTCTAATTCAGGTTGCAGGCTTCAGGGTTACGGAGAGAGAGGTTTCGTTAGGGCCATGACATTCAGAACAAACTTGGGCAATGGCTAAGAAGCAGATCTGTGAGGGGTCCAAACGGTCAGTTTCATAAACCGGAGCAATTCCCCCAAGTTTTCGCCCTGGCATGCGCCCGAAGTCAGAGGACACAAAAAAACGCATTGAGACACCAGGAGCCTCTATCAGGTACAAAGGACTAAGGTTTGGGGTCTATGCTTCCCTAAACCCCTAAACCCTAAACTGTACTTTGCTTGTCCGAGTTGTGAGAGCGTAAACTCTACTGTTGGGGTTAGGCTTCCGTCTGCAGGGCCCCACAGATGGTCCCGTTCAGGGGAACCCGGAACCAACCTTAGCTCCTTGTGCAGTTTCTGGAGCCCTAAAGCCACACCACCCCTGAGCCCTAAACCCTGAAAGCACATCCGCCCTGTGCTCCTCCATATCCATATATATATATATAGAGATATATAGAGATATATAGAGATATATAGAGATATATAGAGATATATAGAGATATATAGAGATATATAGAGATATATAGAGGGGTAGTTCGATAAATTCGGGTTCCTTTTGGGGTCAGTTTTTGTTATAAGGGTGCCGTACTGTTTGGCGGACCTGGAAAGGGACCCTGATTCAGAGAACTACCCATATTCTTGTTGAACTCTTATTCCTTCATGCATTCAGGTCACATAGAACCCCTTATAGAGAACCCTTATCCCTAGCCCCCAAATCCAAAGAGGCACCTAAATCCTATCACCTCCTGTCAGAAGCCCCTCTACCATCCCTCTCCCTCACCCCTAGACCCGGAAGCCCTTGAACCTTTCATCAACCCTAAGCCCCAAACCCAACCCTAAACCCTAAACCCTAAACCCTGAACCCTAAACCCTAAACCCTCAGCCCCAAACCCAAAGAGGCCCGGAAGCCCTTGGAGGCCTGCATCTCGTGGGACCACTCTGGACAATACCTTGCCAACCTCTGGAAAGCCACCCTCAAGGCCGGGTTCTGTAGGTACCAAGCCTTTTTTTTTTTCGGGGTTCCTTTTCAGGGTTCAACAGGTTTGGGGTCTTGAAAGGATGCGATAACAGTCTCAAAAGAGTCCTGCTAGGATAGGAGTCAGAACTTTTAGGAATGCTACTGTAGACTTCAGGGTTCTTAGCCAGATAGCCCTCTGCTTCACGTTCGTCGCAGAGTCAGCTGGAGTGATGGTCCGTGCAAAGCTGCGACGGCCTCCAGATCCCACCTGAGGCTCGAAACAGACCCGGAAGTGTCGGGCGCTTGCGCTTGTTCACGGCTTCGGGCAGGCGAGACCAGTCATCTCGGCCCACCTTTGCCGGCTTTCTGAAACGAGATGTCCGCATCTCATGATGCGGATGCGAAGGTCGCCCGAAGCCCCAAAACCCCCGAGCGGATTCCTTGAAGGATCCCTTAAAGGATCCCTTGAAGGTGTATGAGATGAGACGAGGCTGGGCTGAGGTCCGAGCCGGGCAGCTCCTCTAGCAGTGACGAACAGGAGTGCTCGAGGTCCCTAAAGTGTTGTGTAGCAATGATAGTCTAGCATACCCCAGACCCGCCATGGCCTTCTCCAGATGATGATGGCACCTACATTAGATGTAGGGTTAAGGGTTGCGACACAGGTTCAGCGCGACGAGGAGGGTCATTGGACATGTGGCCGCGCAGCTGCAAAGTGAATGGGCTTGAGGGCAATTGGGCGGAAAGGCTTTCAACCCTAAGCCCTAAACACTAACCATAAACCGTATGAAACCTAAGCCCGTCTGAGGCAATGGACGCTTGACATCGGCGTCCCTGGGCCGCCTCTGCTGGCAGCGCACTGGTGGCGAATGTCGCTGGACGGTTCTTTAGTGTCATAGAGTGTAGGGTTTAGGGTTGAGGGGGTCATCGGGCCTCATGAGGTTTTGATGTGGGTCTTATGGGATTCTATAAGGGTGCTGCAGGTTCCTGTGGGTTTAGTAGTGTGGCCATATAGGGTCCTCAGCAAGTAGATTAGGACTCCTTTAGCGGATTTTTCCGGGCTTCTACAAGAGATCAATAGCTATCAGCGGCCTCAACAATCAGGGTTTTGCGGCATGTTGCAGAGCTGAAGAGTTATACAGCGACTATATTATATGGAGGACCATTACTAACTATTTTGAGGCACATAGGTTTTTCCCGATGTGTTACATGCAAGTATGTCCCATGATGTACGGAGTCCGAATAGAGACCGTAAGATCCGTTTTGCGTTGGTCGCGACAGGTCGTGGGGCAGTGAAAGAAGCTGGATGGTGTTGCATGGTTTGGTCGATCGAGAGCTGCTGTTCGAACCTCCCATGGCTTGCCCGAGAGTGCCCAATCTCTCCAGGCACTGAGTGGATTCGACGATTTCCCGCCTCCTCTGCATTCCTTTCTGCCTACGTGACGTCGGCGACTCACGCTTTTGGGTTCAGGATTTCAGTTTCCCACATTCGGAAGGGGGACTTTTGCCTAAAGGAACCCTCAAAGGGACCACAAATAGCGGTGTTAAAGGAGCCTTCCAAGCCATTGACGGTTTTAGGGCCTTGAAGAGAGCTCAGAGTTGCAAAAGGGTTCGGGTCTAGACAAGGTCGACCGTTGCGATTGCGCAAGAGTGGACAGCTTCAAGAATCACTAGACCCTAAACCTGCTCCGTCGTGCCAGAACCCATGCCAGGTTTGTCTTGTGAATTCTGAAACTCGCTGACCATTTGCCTGGGCCCTCGAGGCTCCGACCGAGGCCCCCGGCCGAGCGTCCTGTCAAAACGGTGAGGGAGGGTAAAGCCTCCGGGACGGAAATGACTCGGCTACGCCCGTGCTTTTTTGGGTCTGTCCTGTAGGGGCACCGCCAGGGGGGTGTGTGTCCGAGGGGGCGCTGCTCGCTTCTGGCCCCTAACCCCCCTGCTTCTGCTGGGCCCTTGCGGCACACCGGCCCGCCTGCCCCTTTTGCACTGCCCTGCCTCGGTCCAAAAAGTGGCGCCGGGCCACCATCCTAAGAATCTAAAGCACGCTTAATGTGGCAAATTCGCCATGCCCTGCCCTGGTTTCGAGCAACCCTGACAGGGTGCGAGGGGCGAATTGTTCGTTGGGAACCCGTGCTTCTCGTCGAGCGGCCGGCACAGGCCGCTGTGAAATGCACATTTTGTGAAGAGCTGTGAGGGGAAGCAAAGAGCAAGAAAGCCCCCCTGGAGGGGGTTGGGGGGGGGGGCTGAACCCTAGACTGAGAATAGTTGGGGTGGTTGGGGCGGGACTACATGCTAACGCACGCGCGCGATTAGTGGGTGCGCCCCTATTCCTAAATTATAGTCTACACAGTCTTTCCCCTCAACCCTAAACCGTGATAGTCCTCCTCCAGCGCGACACGCTCCCACACTAAAGGACGTCTTTGAACTCTGCAACATGTACCCCAGTCGTGGACCCGATGGGATGTCGATATGTAGTTGCAGGGGCCAATCCTAGGAACAATGACTGCCTACTGACCTTTTCGATGGAAATGCCCTTCTTTTGCTTGGTCGTTACTAAACTTCTTGCTTGGATTTCCCCCTCTCACAGGTTCACTGCTTCATTATTAGGAGAAGGTGTAAAGAGGAACCACACAGAGACCTGAGAAATGGAACAAACGAATCGTTGGTGGTGCAAGTCTCCCCTTCAATTGCGGGTTCAGGGCTTTGGGCACAAGACATTGGAGGAACAGTCTATCGAAACCATAAAGGAAACCTGACGGCAGGACGAATCGTTAATAGACTCACCGAACATACTGCATGCCCGCCACGGGCTCCACGCAGGCTTTGTGCCCGCTGGCATTGACCCACAGTCTCGAGTCATAGTTGTGGCCTTCGCAACACTAAATATCACCACGCTCAGCTCCTCAGTCATCCATGGGCTTAGCGACTGGGAAGGCCTCACTGCGATCTGCTTGGCTCATCAATGATCTTGTGAGACATTGATTTGAATGGGTTCATATGCATGCGCTGCTCAAGATCATTTAGGTGCAAATTCGTTCGCGGACCTGGTTCATCGTCGTCGATGCTACAATGGCCTCCCGCAATACCCGAGCATAGATGCTACATGGGAGCGCAATTACCCTGTGCATGGATGGTGCATGCTGGGTAATTTGGTGCAACTGGATTTCAGGATTACCTGGCGCCTTTGTTTCCAGCTGGATTCAGGGATGCTTGCCTGTTAGTGCTTGGCTGAGAGATTGGTGGGAATTTGATGCATCTTGGTATGGAGGCATACAAACAGCTGAGCGACACGAATTTGATGCAGGACTTTCTGCATGAGAACTTCCAATGAAGAAAGCGTTCATCGACACCCCTGCATGGATGCTGCATGGACGCCTTTGGCCCAATTTCCTATTTTCTGCATGGATGTACTATATACAACTCAACTGCCTGGACGACAGACGTGGTGTGATGGGAATTCATGGCAGTTGGGCTTCTGGTTTTATTTGCCGTTCATGGGTAAATGCTGCTGGCGTACCAAGGTATCACATGTTGTGAAATTTGGTGTGGAAGACGAGTTGCATGCATGAACTGTTTCATGGGTCAGATGCCTTCTGACAGGGACCAGAATGTGAATACACGTCAAGACGACTGCACAACTGCAATGGTTGAGTGCAACAACTTGAAGAGCGGCCCTGCAACAAATTCAAGAGTGGTGTGGAATTTACTGCATGCTCGACGTATGAGCTGCATGTGACCCTTCTGGTCCGCAGGGCGCGCACTGGTGCCTGTTCGCGCCAAGTGAGTTTGAGCGGATCAGTGATGCACGTGCATTCTGAGTTTGCCCTCCAATTAACTCATACATACAGATCCCACATCCCCTTTTCTGCATGTCCTTATGCATGAGCGTGCGTCGTGAGGTAGTTGCATCCAGGTTCAATGCGAAAAAAAGGGCCCAACACAAGTCGACCAAACAGCTGAACTATGCTGAACATGCTGAACTAGTGTTCGTGTCTTGGTATTGGCTTGGCCTGGCAGTATCCTGCACTTGGTTATACGTACCAACTGAAGTTCTTTGCTTCTGAGACTCATATCGCTACAGACCTTGCCAGGCTTGGTCCGAGTGAGAGTGTCAAAAAAGCGTCATGGTTGAGCGTTTGGCGCTCCGCGCGTGGGGTTTGGGTTTTACAAAACCGGCCGAAGCAAACTTGTTGGAAAGTGCATCGATGCCATCCCTGCACGTTGTGCTCCGTAGCAATCAAGCTTTGGAGCTACAACCCGAAGCCATCAACCTTAAATCAAAAATCCTCACACCCTCCACCTTTAACCCCCAACCCACGAAGCATTCCCATTCGCTTCTTCCAGGCCACCGAAGCGTACCCAAGCCTCCGAGCGCCGCGGTGCCCGCCGAGGCGGAATGCTTTGGGTGAGAATGTCCGCTATTTGTCAGCTTCGGATTTAGGGTTAGGGCGAATTACTATCGGCAGCCTGTCGTGGGTCGTTTTGCAAACCCTAAGCTGCGAGAGCCTAAACCCGCAACGCTAAACCCTAAACCTTAAGCCCCAACGTGCGAGTGTGAGAGTCTAAAATCGCCTGGAGTGTCCGAGTGTGAGCGAAACCCTAAAATCAATTCCCAAACCTTAGTCTGGCGGTTGCTTTTCCCGACGCTTGAATCTGCAAGAGATCTTCCGATTTTTTGCCACGAGGAGTGTAGGAGTGAGAGTTGTAGTAGTGGTCGCAGTAGCACTTCTTTGCAGCTTGTTCTGTGGAACTGAAGCGCCGAACAGCGATTGAAAGTCCTTTGTTGCATTTCTCCGAAACCCCGAAATCCGGAAGCCGCACGTCTCAAGGGACAAGGCGGACCGGCGGACGCCGTCAGGCTCAAAACGGTCTATCGAATTATTTCTTTGGAGATTATGGTTTGGGGCTCGGCGTATCAAGTGCCAGAGGGGGTGTTGGCGAGTTTTCTGGATTCGGCCCCGAAGCCTTGTGCAAGGGCTCAGCTCAGACTAATTGCGTGTAGACTTGCTACATGGAGTGCGGTGCCCGTTGAAAGCCCAAGCCGGTACTCTATCGGACGGCGGGGTTCAGCCTTAGATTCTTCACACTGGACTGCTTACCAACAACATTGGATAGCACTGGCTTTTAGCGGCCGGGCAAGAAAGGGAAGAGTAAGGAGGTTCAAAGCTTTGCTTTCCTCGAACACCGTCAGAAGCCTGTGCGTGAAGGTGAAGGATCAGACCGTGGGATGTGCGTGGTAGCTAGGCGACGTAGCTGCTTCTCCGCAAGTGATCGTGGAGCAGGCGATTTCTTGAACTGGCTTGTACGACATTTGGGACCTTCATCCCAATCCTAAGCCTTGAGCCCATGCCACCAGGAGTATCCCAAAGCAGAACTCCACGAACACCTGCAGGCCCAGTCCTGGGCGTGTAATATACACCTTGCCGGGGTGGCTCAACCTAAAGCCGCCAAAGCCTTTGAACGACGGTAAATCCTACACCCCGCTCCAAAAACCGTTCCTAGCGCAAGGCAACTGCCCTAAACCTAAAGCCTTAAACCCTAAACCAAAGACCCTAAACCCTCATACAATAAACTTGCGCATGTCGCTTGCATAGACTGTGCGGCAACCAGTTAGGAGTTTCAGTCGAAACAGTGCTGAGTTCGTATGTCCGAGTGCCAATTGTCAAGAACGCCTTAACCCTTCCAACCTTAAACCATCTTAGATCCTAACCCTTAAACCCTACAGTAACCCTTAGCCCCCAGCTCGAACTCCTCCCTTAATCTAGCCTCACTTGAACCGAAGCCCTGAATCAGCATAGCTCCAACTCGCCCGCGGGAGCGACCTTAAAGCTTGAAATCCTAAACCCAAAACCTCCATCGCAAAATCCCAGCGGCAGCTTGCGGGAGCATAGAAATCCAACTGCCTTCGGCAAAGCACCCTAGTCTTGAGTAGTGATAGGATTCCCCATACATTCCTCTTAAGGATTGATGCTATTGGGTTTGGGGCTTCTACGAAAGGGCTCCTTCGGACCCAGTGCCAGAACCCACAGGGAGAAAGCCTCAAAACTAAAAGCCTCGGACCCTCAGCTCGTCAACCTAGCGACCAGTAGATTCCATCAGATTAGGTTCAGCAGTGTCGAGCTTTTAGGAAGTCCTTCCGTCGAAAGCGTTTCGGCACGGATTCAAGAAGCAAGTTTGATTTGGGGAAGCCCTAAACACCCTAAACCCCTCAACCCTAAACCCTAGACCCTTCAACCGCAAACCTCAGACCCTAAAGACCCTAAGCCCCTCAGAAGCCCTCAACCCTAAGCCTTAAAGCGTCGAGTGGCAAGCCTTGAGCCTCTCCGCCTAGAGCTGCGAGCCAGCGAAACAAGGGGACACGCTTTGACCAGCGCAAGCCACAGAGCGATTTTGGTTACAATGCTAGACATGTTAATATGTATATGATGCCAATGGCAGTAACAGTATCAATGGTAAGAGTAATCGCAAGAATAGCAATAACTGTAAGAATAGTAATAATGGCTTAATAGTTACGATCTCACTGCCGTGGTTCCTCCGATTGTTCTTGTTGTGTCGTCTTGTTCGATTGCGTGATTGCGTTTCAGGTTAGCTCACGGGAGGTAAGCCACCAAAGGGGCCAGGGGCGTGTAGGATTTCGGGTTCCAAGTTTGTCTCTGCAACTCAGTTCTGGGAGGGGCCTTCCGGGTAGGTAGGGGCCAGGTAGGGGCTCTTGCAAGTGGGCCCTGAACATGGAAGGTGACGAAGCTGAGACAGGAACTCCGGGTGTGGATTCTACATTAGTCTTGCATACCACAACTTGAATGTTACACCCCGAACCTTGAGTCATAGACTCTTAGCTGCTGTGAATCGATGGGTGTATCTCAGTTGCAGTTGCTGTTTCTGGTGCTGTTTGTGTCGTTCTGGCTGTTGCTGCTGCTTTCGGTCGTGCTAACCCTTGTAGCTACTGATGCCGCCGCCGTCGTCGTCTTCGATCATGTTCATGATCATAATGTTTTTCTTTTGTGCTCGTCGTCGTCGCCGTTGCGATTATTGGGGTTAAGCAAGTCTGGTTTGGTGGCTTGTGTCTTTTTTTGGGGCCTGCTGGCATCACCAGGGTGAAAGTGTATGAAAGCGCTATCGTATCTGCAGTTTTCGCGAGACGGTTTGATGGACTTGCTCGGTTTGATTTCCTTTCAAGAAGACCCTGAGCCCAAAACCGCTGCTTTCTTGTGCCAGTGGTTTGGATTGGTTCCCCCCCCTTTGTCGCCACGGGAGAGTGACAAAGACCCAGCGTCGTGCCGCCTGGGGATTCCGAAGACGACGCGGTTTTGAGAGAAGATGACACTGTAGCGGACTTTAGGCGGTCCACACGGTGGTTCACTGAAGCCTTATGCTGTCTACATCCCCGCAAGAATCCCCAGCAGACGGGCCGAGCTCATCGGGCACCAACCTATGGTTTTTGCTGGTGAATCGTCAATACTTCTCTGCCCATCGCGCTCTAAAACAAAATCTGTTCCAAACAGCGCTTTGCAACTAACCGTGTCGGAGACCTCGGGTTTCGTGTGGCCAATTCTCCTCAGCCCTGCTGAACCGGGACTTGGGAGCGTCAAATTCGGTTTCTGATTTGGAACGAGTCCTTTGTTTTCAATCTGACCGGTGTTCATCGCCACACCAGAACATCTCGGAGCTACGCCCGCAAACTGTGCTTTGAAGATTCTTGAAATCAAGGCCTACTTTGTAGCAAGCGGTGGGCAGCTGCTAAGCTTTGGGACAGTGGCGTGTCGCCGGCTGGGGTGCTCAGCAGCCAGCCTCGCTGTTGCGGTGAGTCTTCAGCCGCCAGGGCTGCCAGTGTAGCGGCTAGCGTTGGGGATCATGGGATTCGTCGTTTGCTACGGGGAGTCGTCACCTGTGTCCACCTTCAACACAAAAGCTGTTAGTGCAACGCTGATGGCTTTAAGCTCAGAGTCGCTATCTGTTCCGACTGCTGGCTGCCTCTGCGTAACTGCAGTGTAACTACAGTCGCGAGGAGAACAAACGGCACGCAAGCATCAGTGTTCATGCATCATTTCGATGCTGATGCTGATGCTGCGGCTGTTGTTCAGTTGACACGCATCAGGGGTTTCCATTGTGATACGGTCCTACTTGTCAGCACCCACCACCGCCCCTCATCAGAATTGGGTTCCCGTGGCCTGCATCTTCAAACCGGAACGGAAGTAACTCGAAGCCAGCCCTCCACCGCTCGGACGATGGCGAAGAAGGACCCGGGGAGTCTGTAAGCCGTAAATTCCGGCCCGCAAAACCCGGAAGTGGGCAACGCAGAAATCGTGAAGTGAGGTGCCGAGAGCCCCCAGCCATGCTTGTGTACATACAGCCTGCGGCTTCTCCACACAGATTTCAAAAGTGGCTAGGGGGTTCTGGCTTAGGTTCGGCGGGCTTTCACTCTGAGATGCGATGGGCTCATGTATAGTATAGTATAGTATAGTATAGTATAGTATGACCTGTGGTTCATGGCCTCTCGAAACTGAGACTCTGCAGTTGCGAAGTCCATGCGTTGCTACGAGTAGTGCTAGTGATATTGGAGCTGGAAGTGGCAGTTGTCATAGTAGTAGTGGTAGTCGCAGTGGTAGGGGTAGTGGTAGCTGTCGTCGCAGTCGTAGCACGAATTGTCGCCGTAGTCCTCGTCGTAGTAGGAGGCGGCTCCGGTACTAGTGTACTAGTACGAATCTGGGTTCTGCTGCTAGCACTGTGTTCAAAGTTGGAGAAGTCGAGATGTGACTGCGCCGTGGCCTTGCGAGCGTGGAGGTTTGGCCGACCAAGACCCCAAAGCCTAAATCGCTCTAGAGTGCTTAGGTAAACCCTAAGCCCATGGTTTTTGACTCGAGCCGTCGAAGTGCACGGTTGTTTTGGGCACTGCATGGGTTTGAGCACCCTTTGGGCGTTGGCAGCCTCTTCGAGCGCAATGCTTTGGCGCAGTCTCAGAATGTTTTGTGCGATTGGACCTTGGGGAAATGCAGAGAAAGCAGACCTTGAAGAGCCTTGAAACTTGCCTGTGTGTCGAAGCTTTGCATTTTACCCGTCAGCTGCGGTTTCGGTTTGTTAGTTTAGGGTTTGGCTCTTTCGCTTTGGCTTTTTTTTTGCATGGCCCTTCCCTTCCACAGAACACGTCGAGATGCGCGTGCCATCGCAAGGACCAGTCGCGCTGTACAGACCCTGGCCTCTCACGGCGGCTCACTAGAAACTCCGAGCCGGGGACCCCGAGCCCCTTCAGGAAATCTTAGAGGTTTCGAGAACAACAAGAAGCGACTTGCTGAGCCCTAAACCCAAAGGGCCCACCGCAAATCCCTCTCACGTTAGAGGGATTTGCGTCGGATCTGTCAAGAGCCCTACTGTAGGGGTCCGAATAAGTAATGATTTCACCCCTTTGGGCCCCGTATTGAATACAAAGTATAGTTTTCCCACACCCCCTTATTCTAATTATGAAGGCCTCTATACTGCAGTACCTTTATAGTTGCCCAGTTACCCATATAGTGATTATAGTGCTTTGTTTAAGAGGTGCCATTGAAAGGGACAGTTCTAGGGAATGTATAAAGGCCCCTACCCCCGGGCTGAAGCTTCGTCTCTCGTGAGCCCTCAGCACAGGCCGTGCGTGCCCCCGCAGGGCCTGGGTCGTCCACATGAGACGTCCCGGGTTCGTTTAGAGAGCCTGGACTGATTGAGGGTGTTGGGGCTTCGTTTTCTAGAGGGTTCTATAAGGGGTATGATAATGGTTGCTCTACGGACTCTTAGAAGGTCTCTGTAAAGGTGCTGCAAGGGTTCTCTGATATAGGGGTCTTACAGGGCCTCCTTGAAGGAGAGGCAACCCTGAACGCTGAGCTGTAAAGCTTAAACTGCCCGAAACCCTAAACCGTAAACCCTCAACCATAGCCCTAACCCCTGAACCCTAAACCCTACACTCCAAAACCATGAACCCTGTGCCCAGCTTTCTTTCCCGAGTCCAGGATCTCTATGTTGAAAGCAAGGCATGCACCTGCAACACGCGGGCAGGGACTGGCGAGGATTGTTGTTCCAAAGTAAGACGTGTCACTTTAAGAGTGTTCCGCCATAGTGGCGGCGAAAGAGCGCTAGTGATAGTGAAAATAATGCTACGGCAAAAACCACATCAAAGCCTGCAAAAACCCCAAAGATAGGCTGACCCCCATAGCCCCCGAAACGCCTTCCCAAGCTTGGGGGTCCTGCTCTTTTGGGCCGGGTGGACAGTTTAGGCGTTCGTAAGGGTTTGGTTCTTGAAATAAGGGCAGCATGCGGGATCCCAGGTCTCAGGGACTGAGAGACTCTGCAAAAGTGTGTGGCAAGAAGTCTTGCGCCCGGTTTGAGTAGTTAGGGGGGGCTTCTCCTCCAAAGCCTCCGTCCGTGAGGTAGGCATGCCGATTTTTGTGCAGCTCTCAGCTCCGTTCGAGGGTTTCGGCTCGCCTCGGTTCTCTCTTTGTTGGGGCCTAGGGCTCGAGGGTTCGAGGGGCCTTGGGGATGCTTTGTAAAATTGCGAGATGACCGCGACACTAGTGATCCCTGCAGGCACCGCCTCTTAGAGGGCGGGGCAGGGGGTGAATGTAAACCCTAAGCCTTAGTGCCTAAACCATCTAAACCCCTAAACCTTGAACCTTAAACAGCAGACCCCTAAAACCCTAAACCCTTAAGCTTAGACTTTTAAACCCGTGACCCTTGTGAAATGGGCAATTGGGTCTTGAACTGTTACCAGAAGCTACCCTGCAATGCGGGCGCATCCTAGCTATGTGGGAGGGAAAAAACCCTAAAGTGTGGTTATAGCGGAACAGATCTGTTGGAAAATGCCCATGGTTGAAGGACCTGGTTGTCAGCTTCAGCTCTGGGGTGGAGCTTTACCCTCGCATGTGGCAGAGACGAGAGAAAGTTCGCGGCTAGTGGCAATGTCAGTTCAACACAGCCAGAGTCGAACAAAAATCGTGCACATCCCTAGTTCCTACCACCCCCAAGGCCTAACACGCGAGCTCACACAGAGAGCCCTAGAGATGACATGACGGCACCCCACGGTACCCCGCCTAGCGCTTAAACCCACAGCCAGCTTGAGCCTGCCCAGAGCGCTTCATCCTTGCACCCCGAGCCCCAAGCCCGGACCCTGAAAGGGCAGACCCCAAAAATTCCCCAAAGCCCGAAACCCAAAAAAAAATCCCCAAAGCCCTAAATTCCCTCAAAGCCCCGGTATCTGCTCCAGGTACCCCAATGCTCGCGAAAGGATCCCTCGAAGATCGTTGTGGACCGAGCCCTGCTTCTTCTGGGCCTGGGCGGGAAAAGAGCTTTGAGGCTTACTGCTTCAGATTTAGGGCCATTTAGGGTGACTTTAGTCTTGAGGGTTTGGGGTTTGGGGTGTCGCCTAGAAAGGGCAGCCTCAGCCCCACCCCCTTTTAAGTCTATCCCGCCGGCAAGCCAAACCCCAATCCCTTAAACGTGAGACAACAGCGCCGGGATCCTAGAAACATATTATGTAAACCCTTTCTGGAGCTGCAACGATCGCAGCGGCCACGCGCCAAAGAGCGTGTTCGAGTAGGAGCCTCGAGATCGCAGGGTCCCAAGCCTTGAGTTCCACGGTTCACGCTAGCAGGATTCCAGGCGAGAGTTTGGAAAATCTGGGGTTTGTTAAACGACGGGTGGGCGGAATCTTCGGCCCCTGCTCTTCAGGCTTTTCGGTATTCCTCCAGCCCATATACACACATGTGTATATATATATATATACACATACATACATATACATACATACATACATCACATATTCGTGATTTTGGTGAGGATGTACAGGGCTTCTTAGGTGAATGAGTGGGCGCATGTGTTTGCAGGTGTGCTTACTGACTAGTAACGGACAAGCAGTGTTTCATGAGTGAGGTGCAGAACACCAGGAAAATCCCGGCATCGACCAGAAGTAGTAGAACCCTTCTGATCAGCTAAAAAGGACGCCTAGGATTAACAACCCCCTATATTTGGGTTTGGGGTTTAGGGTTTCGGACGATACACTCTGAACTTCTGAACCCTCAGCCTGCATCACTCGCTGGTCTCCTTCGAGATGGCATCTTCGAAACCGGTGCTTTCGGCAAGGCTTTGCTTTGACGACAGGCCGTGATCAAGATCGAAAAGTCGAGGCATCGATCTGCGATATCCCACTGCGGCAACTTTGGCGAAGCAGCTCAGCAAGCACAGCCACGGAACCCCCCCCCCCCCACCGCCTCGCCGGAATAGATCTGGTTACATTTGGCGTATGCGGCCTGGGCCTGACCGATGATTTGCCAGCAAGGGTTGTTATCACCGCAGTGGCACCGTGACACTACCCCTGTTGTGCTTGTCGAGACTAGCATGTAACTTCCGACGGATCCTCCGAGGGAGTAGACTTCCTGTTTCATTATCTTCCGAAGCATGCGTGTAGCGCAAGTGGATGTTGCAAGCCTCATCTGGCTGGACTGTGTGTGTGAGAATTAATGAGCTTGAAACCCGCAGCTTTAGGCTCTAAAATCCTGAAGCTTGGACCCCAAGCCCTAATTCGACCGTAGATGTCGACACGCGCAGATCGAGAAGTGCGCCAAACAGCCCTTGCGCAGGAGGAGCAAATATCCAAAGCCAAGAGGGCGCGCATGGAAGGTGGCTGCCGGGACTTCCGGCTCGGGGCTTTTTGAGGGGTTTCGTGTTTTGGAGTTCACGGCTTGGGGTCTGTTTGGCATTTAGGGGTGGTATGCTATCAGTCAAGGCCGTTACGGCCGAGTCGTCGTCGGTTTCTGCGGGGCCTTGAGTGCAGGCTTGGGTGCGGCTCTGGCTAAAGGTAACTGCCGGGCACTGGTTCCTGTCAGCAAACAGTAAAGGCATGGAAAGGCACGTATTTCGAGAGATGTGGCGTAGGCTGAGCAGTTCGTCTTTTGACAGGCCCTGTGCAGAGTCCCTGAAGTCCTGTCGTGGGTTTAGTTGTAGGGTTCAGCTCCGCTGGATCTTTTAGAGCGCCCCACCGGACGTCTCAGTTGATAGTTTGGAGGTTTGGGGTTCCAGCCATCCCGCGTAGTTTCTGGCCATCGCAGCATCCCTTCTAATGTTTCGGAAGTACCAAGCGAACACATTCGCGACAAAATCTTTTCCTGAAGGAGTTGCGGGCGGAACGGTGCTTTTGCTAAGCACCTTTTTGATGAATGTGCCTTGAGTTCGGGTTCTGGGATCATGTTTCCAGCCCGCGGTTCTACCAACATTTCGCCGCGTGCGTTTTGAAGGCCCGGCTGTCCAATCACCCCGCCAAGGCCAAATGCACCTCGACAGTTGGTAATATAGGGGCCTTAATGATTAGAATAGGGTTTTATAGTATACTTATAATATCCCAAAATAGTATTGTCATTCATTCTGCTTCGCCCGTAGCATTCCCGCAGCCTGCTTTCTGCTAACATCTCTGTTCTGAGTGTAGTTCCACCCCAAACCCCAAACGCCCATCCGAAGCCCCAGCTTCAACCCGCAACCCTAAACCCCTAAAGGGGCTTTAACCCTACCCTGCAATGCGGGTTCGTCCTTGCTATGTGGGCGGGAAAAAAGCCCTTTAACCCTAAATCCCAAACCCTATAGACCCTAAACCC
>CAJNJA010060029.1:29123-50924 GCA_905231915.1 Symbiodinium necroappetens
TTAGGGGTTTAGGGTTTAGGGACTGCAGCCCTTCCATCAGGCTTGACGTATCGAATGCCTGGGAGAGAGAGAGAGAGAGAGGGTTTAGGGTTTAGGGGTGTAGGGGTTTAAGGTTTAGGGTTTAGGGGTTTAGGGTTTAGGGTTTAGGGGTTTTAGGCATGGTGCCGCAGAGGTTTTGGGGGTTTCAACTGGGTAAAGGGTACAGGTTTTATACGGGTTCAGGAGCAAGGTACCGGCAAATGACAGCAGAGGGTTCGGGCCACTCCACGATCGTGTCTCATTCAGGGTTTAGGGTGTAGGGTTTAGTCATAGTGTCTAGATGGAGGTGCTAAGAGGCAGGATGTACCAACAACTGACCAGGCTCCTGCATGACATCGCTTGAGTGTCGCACGACATATGGGCAACTTAAGAGATGGTTTGGTCTTTCGAGTGTCAGAGTTGAAGACAATGCCTTCAAGTTTTGCGCGTTGTACCTCTGATGCTTGTTACACGGCTATTTCCCACAAGAGTAACAACGGCATGACGGCATTAATGGACAATCATGGACGCATAGCGTCAAATGTACAAACGGTGATCATGGGTAGAAGTAGATTGCGGTGACAATGCCGCAGTCCGAAAACTCAGCCAGTTTGGCTTCTGTAATCGATCCTTCGACTTATGGTTTCTGCAGATGTGGGTGGATATATGTTTCTTGGACCAGTTGCCGTGATTCCTTGCCTGCCTGGCATTGCCGAGAGCAAAAATCGAAGCATGACGTTCCCAAATGCGAGAATGCGAAACTTTGAGTCGAGTCCTTCTCAGGCCGCAAAAGCCGCCGAGGCCTGGATTATACACGCATCCGTCCGCTTGTGGCTCTCTTTGTCTCTCTTTCTCTCCCCTTCTCTTTCTCATTCTCTTTATCTTCCTCTTTTTCTTTTGTATGTCATGCAACGACGATGTGCGTCGCGGAGCAGCGGCCAAACATATTCATATTCAATTGCATGAATACACCTGAGGCAGTGTTCATAGGCATGTACATTTACAAGCACATGTGCACTTCTACACATGCGACTGTGCACGTGTCTGTTGTCACACAGAAGTGAAGTTCATAGATGCATGAAGGGAAAACCCAGGTATGTGAGCACAATTGTGCACCTTGGCCTTTTTGACCCGGAGACTTGCGTTCCGCGCTTGAGGGCTTTCCGGTCAGCTTGCGTACGGAGCACCAAGCAGCACTAGACCTTCCAAACCTTGCTGGAGAGGCTAATGCTGCTACAACAACAACAACAACAACTACTACTACTACTACTACTATTACTAGTACGACTGGTACTACGACTGCTGCTGCGACGACGACGACGCCTACTACTACTACTACTACTACTACTACTACGGCTGCTACTACTTCTGCTACTACTTGTGCGATTACTACTACTTCCAGAAGACTTGGCAGTCGTCTGTCAATCGTTCGCAGTCAACTCCTGTTCATTGTCAGCATGTAAGCAGCTGGTATGCGACATGTACGAGCCTGCATCGAATCCTGGAACCCTACACTAAACCCTAAACCCCGCACCAGGAAGCCGCCGCCAGAGGGGAGCCCGAAGTGGAGGAGGGCGCAGAGCAACAGCAGGCAGAAGAGAAAGTCGAGGAGGCCTCCACTTCCCATGGGTTTGCGTTGAAATAATCAGAGGTTAGGTTCAGGGTTTTCGGTTTGGGGATTTAAACAGCTATCCTTTTGCTGGACTTTTTTTTAGAGTTTCAATGTGGGTGCAATTAGGGCTTTTTCTGATGTTGTCTCATTATCTGAACATAGAACTCTCACTCTCGGGCAAATCTGCATCTTCCGAAGTACAAACGGCAGATATCGGAGCCTTGTGGAAGTTGGTTCTTGGGTTTTATGTGTTGCGTTGACCTTGAGAACTCAGGGGGTGCATGACAACCGCAAGTCATAACTGGAACATGCAAAAGTGTAAGTATTTCCAACGATTGGTATGCATTTGACCTCCACTGCGCACGTGTTTTTGTCATGCATGCGGTCCAGTCAACACGAAACCGACATTCAGGTGCTTTGGGGACCCCAGATGCGAAAAGGGTTTGCAGCAATTTGTAGCTAAGGCATCGGATTTCGTTAGACGGCCTTACCACCTGGATGATGCGACTGTAGCAGTGCCAACAATAGTACTTGTGGTCCGCCGGGTGTAAGTCCAGTTGTCACTGACTGACACATGATGGAAAGGTTCTCGGTTTTTGGTTTGGGGACACCGAAGAATAGATGCCGAAGGACCTTGAGAGGCGATTTTCTGCCAACGGACCTCAATGCCTCCCTCCCCCCCCCTCCTTCCCCCCATGGTTCAGTTTATATACAATTACATAGGCATAACGATATATGTCTCCCCCCTCCCCCCCCCTGTGGAACGGGACATCCTTCCTTCTCCTGTTTAGCAGCAAACCGGGAAGAAGCGCGAGCCCTGAACGCCTAATGTGGGCCTTAAGAATTAGAATGGGGTTTTGGGGTATATCATACTACAAGTATAATAAAGAACCTCCAAGATAGTATTGGTATTATTTAGGTCCCTATAGCAAACTCCTAGCCTTTGCTAAGTGCACCCAAAAAGCCCCCACAGCGAAAGCCCCGACAGCTGAATGCCTTGAGGTGACGGCTGCCGCTGCGGACGTGGCGGCAGAGGAGGTGCACGAGATGCGGCTCTTTGCATTAGTCTTCCAGGGTTTCGACGCACAGATCCACCCAGCTCATACCGACCCATGGTCACTATCAGGTAGTCACACTATAATATACTATACTGCTACCATATAGTCATAGTACAATATACTATACCATGATAAACCTCAATTTTCGCAACATGTCGCTTAGTTCACGAACAGTGACAATGACTGAGGGTTCAGGGCTTCGGGCTTGGGTGTTGGGTTTGGTGCTTTAGTTTTTAGGGTTCTTACAGCCTTGCCAAGGGCATCCTGTACGTGTTCGTTATTCTCTGTGCAGCGGAAATCGGCATGATTTCGTCCCCATGATGATTGCCATCATATCCGTGCCGAAAGTTATCCTTGCTCTCAGTTTCATGATGCCATTCGAGTCGAAACCCACTGGCGAACCGGCAAATTCTGGAGCACCACATGCAGAGAATGGCGTTGTTGGGATGAGGGCAGTGAGGGTCGTCGTCGTCGCTTAGGTTCTTTACTGGGTTATCCCGAACATGAGTAGGCATGACAGGGTTCGCAGTCACGAGCTCATGTAAGCACGTGCACTTCAGTGGGTTATCTCGAACCTGAGTAGGCACGACGAGGTCGCAGCGACGAGCTCAGGTAGAAGGTTATCTTCAGACTATTACTTATCTAACACTAGTTCAATGCCAATATTAATAGTGACAGTGACAACAGCAAGCATGACAAGGCCTAGCCCGCCAAACCTTTTTCACAGCTCTAAACCCGAAGTTCAGACCCTAAACGCAAAGCTCCTATGCCCCAAAGCCCCTGATCAGCTTGAAACATGACCTTAAAAGAACCCGTCTAAAAGTCCTCTCGACCAAACAAGCCTCGAAACCCCAGATGTTACGAGTCTGGCTTTTTTTTGTTTTCTGCGTCCAGGCCGCGCCTCCCACACCGAAGGTCCGCGCCAAGGCCAAGGCCAAGGCAGCCTTGCTTGTTTATGTACTCCTCTAACACACCTTATACATACATACATACATACATACCTATGCTACATCGTACGTGCACACATACAATATAAGACAGACGCACATCTATCGGTCTGTTTGTCCATCTACTTACATGTAAGCAGATTTTGTTTACCCACTGCCTGAACCCGCCTCCTAAACCCTAAACCGTTTTCAGGTGTTAGGCTTCCATAGGGGCCCCAAACAGGACATACGAAGATATCCCTGATATCCCTACCTTTTGGGGGCTTCATTATACCGGGGGATCTATATGGGTCATGCCGCAGTTATGCCTATCCTCATGTTTGCCTATGTGCTTTCCTTGGGATGCCAGGGCAGCAAGCTTCAGTTCATGGTGGTTATTAGGCTTTAGGGTTTGGTAAGATTGGGGGGTCTGGTCTCGGGTTTCGGGTTTAGGGTTCAACGTCTGGGGGGACAAGGGGGTGCACAGAATAGGGGTCGGAATGATTATCCCTAGCATCCCCTTATCGTCACTAATGTAACTATAAAGAATCAATGTAGCCCGATGCTTCTAAACCCAAAAGCATGTTCTTGGTGGTGTAAGGCGGTGTCCGACCATCATCCATGAAGTCGTGACCTTCAGCTCTACAATCCTAAACCCATCTGAAGCCGAATATCACGTTTCCCGCGGCGGAGACAGTGGGAGATGTCAAGATTCTGTTCTGGGTTGGTTTGGCTTTTGCCCTCCAAGCACCGAGCCTTCACAGTCTATACTTCGCACGCGATCACAAGGGCCTTGGTCGTTTGTTGTTGGAAGAACTATGAGAAGCCACCGCTTCGTTTTGGGTTGCCTGAATCCCAAGTCCTAAACCCTGAACCCTAAATTGCCCTACATACCCTAGCGCTCAACCTTGGTTTGCAAATAACGATATTCTAATGTACCTTCTCGAGGCCACGATATTGAACCCCATAAGACCCTGCCAGAGACTTAGAAGGAACCTTGAACCACCCCGCTAAGAAACAATTGCAGGGTGTTCCGGATCGTCTGATTCCACGCTCATGGGAGGCCGTGCCAGCACCGATCACCAAGGAAGAGCTGGAGGACAAGGTGGAATACTGAGGGCCTTCTGCTTTGCAAAGCTTTTCGTATACAAATACAAAAATAAATGAAAATATATATAAATATAAATATAAATATAAATATAAATATAAATATAAATATAAATATAAGTATAAATAAATAAATAAATATAAATAAGTAAATAAATAAATAAATATATATATATATATGCACGTGAAAATATATGTGTGAGGGTTCTGTCGAGGTTTCGGGCTTAGGAAAGAAGTCTGAAAGCCTAGATTGAGGTTTTCGGGGTTGCTACACTAGAAAGATATTCGGGAAGCCGAAAGAAGATCATGACCAATTATTCATATGCCTATGGTGGGGCTTGGGGTTTCGGCTTCACGGTTTGTGCCTGCAGGCCGTACGCCTTGAGGGTTTATGGAGTTTCGGGCTTTCGGGCTTTTCTACGTCTCTGGAGTTTCGGACTCGGAACCCGGCACGTGCACTTGGCCTGTCAACGCCTCGCCGTTCAACCGCCCTGCCTGGTGGTTTACATCGACTGGTGTACTCGTGGGTTGTGCACGAGGTTCTTGAACTAGGAAGCCCTTGTGGGTAGCCGGCTTGGGGATAGGGGTTTAAAAAAAGCTATTTAAGGGGTCCAAAACCATTGCCAAGCAACATCTAGAAAGGAGGACGGAAAGACACCAAGAACGCAAGAAGCAAGGAAATAACTAAAGAAGGAAAGACTGAAAGAACGAACGAAAGAAAGAAAGACATAAAGACAGAAAGAACAACAAACAGAAACACAGAAAGAAGGACAGCAATTCAGACAAAGAAAGACAGAACGAATTAAATAAATATCGTAGGAAAGACAGAACAAAAGAACAAAAAACCGAAGTAAGCAAGTACAACAAGAAAGGATAACAAATCGAAAGACAGACAACAGACAGTAGGCATAAACAAATCTTCTGAAACCATCAAGCCGAAACCTTCATTCCCACAGCTTCATTTCGTGTGTTTTCTCAGCATGACAACGATGACGATGGTGATGATGATGATGATGATGAGAATGTTGATGATGAGGATGTACATGTATATGTGTAAGCTCTCTGTGTAAGTGTATATGTATATGCATAAGGACGTATATGTACATATATATATATATATATATCCACATATATATATATATATACACACATGCAAATATGTGTGTGTGAGATTGTATATACATGTATGTACGCCCACATTTATATAAACCGCCCAACCTTCGATACTATTCTATGGGTATGACAAGGAACCCTGAAAATAGTATTCCCTCAAAATAGTTTTGGTAATTATTTGGGCCCTTATGGTACCCTAAGCCCTGAGCCTCGAACGGCAACATTTTTCACCAGAAGCGACGGTGCGAGCTCTTTTTTCCTTGCTTTTCTTTCGGCAGGTGCTAGAGGAGTTGGAGGCCACCGTTAGGGTGTAGGGTTTAGGGTGTGTTTCAGGTTTTCTTCCAGCGTTCCGTTTCTAGATGAGTCCTAATGGTAATACCCGATCGAAAGACCCGAAAATGGTAACCTTCTGTGTCTCGGGTTTCAGTCGTTTAAGTTCATGGTCCAAAGGTTAAGAACGGTTAAGAGGTAGTCAGTTTTCCAGACGGGACTCCGTGGGCCCGAGGGCCAAAGCCATGAAAGGCGGTTCCTTGCGAATGGGTGGTTACAGCAGCAAGGCTGGCAGCTGTCCCTTTCAGGTTTCGGGCCAAAGGCCAAACCCGACATTGTGTGCCGTGGCGCATGCTTCTTCTCAACGGTTTTTCGTTCAAAGGTTTGCAGTGGGCAGTGTCCCCTCTCCTCGTTTCTTGGCAGTCCATACAGTGGCAAATTTGATGTGAACAAGCCCTCAAACCCTAATCCCTGAGCCCTAAGCCCCTCAACCCCATGTAAAACGGCTTCCTGCGAGAGATTTAGTTTTCAGGGTTCAGGGCATCTAGGATGCTGGCATTGGGGGTTGGCTCATCAGCGTCATTGCCGCTCACATGCCCGTGAAGCTGCACACGCCAGACTCCGAAGTCCAGACCCGTCTTTTAGCCCATCAGCCCTAAAGCCCTAAGCCCTAAACCCTACGTAAAGCCCCTCAAGCCTAAGCCCAAAAACTCATATGCCTGAGATTTTGCCTTCAATGGCCCTAAGCCCAAAAGTGCGCTGCTGCAGGGCATCGACGTCGACGGGGATCTCCTGAAGACTGTCGAGGCGGCGGGTCTCCGATGAAGGGGTTCCGGGCGCGAGGAAAGGTTTAGGGTTTAGGGTTTAAGGGTTTAGGGTTTGCGGTTTAGGGCTTAGGTTTTGAGGCTCGAGAGCCGGGGGTTTGGCAGGCGTTGTAGGGTTTATAGGGCTTTCAGGAGTTCTTGGGTTTAGGGTGCATCGGGTTTAGAGGTGCCTACAGCACGCAGAGGTTTTTTTTGCTTATGCTTGAAGTACAAAAGCGGAATTAACAACTCCATCTGCTATCCATCTGCCAGGGTCCGGCGCTGCACTTTGTGGACTCATTTCTCCATGACAGACAACATAGGAGTCGTTCGAACGATGTGCAGCGAGAGCAAGCGCCATCGTGGAGTAGTTGTTGCTTAAATCTGCTTATTGTACGTGTCGTTCTTGTCTACATCGAAATAGTGATTAAATAGTGAGTGAATGGAGGATGCTATATGTAGCAAAAGGCAATATATGTCAATGCAGCGATCAGCCCAGCCTGAAAGCTTTGAATACATTCCCATTTTGTCGGATTGGCATGTGGTTTCCGCCTCCCGCGCCTTTGTTGCCTCTATGCAATGACGGCCCTGCACCCCTTCGTTTGTGAACTTCCCTACGGTTTGGGATTTAGCAGATAGGCAAGTCTCCTACTTAGGGTCAGATGCTTTCGTTGACCTCTCGCGTCTTGCAGGCTTGCTTCGACCCTAAGCCCTAAACCCTAAACCGGCCCAAACCCCTAAACCCTAAACCCCCAAAAACCCTAAACCCTAAACCAGGCTGAAAGCCGTACTTCCGACAGCGGCGTAAGTTGCCGGATCTCGGGTGCTTCCACATCGCCGCAGCCCGTTCCCCAAAAATGGTACGGCACCCTTATAGACAGGACCCCCAAAAGGGACCCCAATTCAGAGAACTACCCATATAATTAGAAACCTTCTAGTATCCTGATGGAATTAGAACTAGAAACCCCTTTTCGATCCCGTGAAGGAACTCTAAATCTATAAAATATAAAGAGCTACCCATGGTTGGTCCCCTAATTTATTAAAGAACTACCCATCTGGGTCCCAAAGCGGACCGCAGCTTCTCTGCAGGGCCTTGTGGAGGAAGGCGAAATCGCTGCTGCGTCCTGCGAGCAGCTGGGGTCCCAGAGGGGACCCCTTTTCCGAGTTCCCTTCAGGGTTTAGGGTTTAGGGTGAAGGGCTCTGCATTTTTTTGCTGTTGCTCTTAGGTTTCTCCGAGAGCTTCAGGGGTTTAAGGGTTTTGGGGCTCCTGGGTAGAGGGGTCAGGGGTATTAGGGGTTTGGGATGGTTTAGGGCTTATGACAAGTTCGGGCTACTGTGCCTTTTCAGGCAAGTTTCTCAGTCGCATGCTCAGAAGCTGGGTTCAGGGCTGATGGTTTTTCTGGTGGTTTAGGGGTTTCGGGGTTTAGGTCTATTGGTTCCTGGGCTCTATTGGTTCCTGGGCTCAAGGTTTAGGAGTTTGGGGTTTTGGGTTTCGGGTTGGGCTTTGGGGCGTGAGGTTTTGTCGTTTAAGGTTTTGACTTCAGCTTGCAGGATTAGCGCCATGCATGATGCCGCTGATGATGATAGTATTAATTATAATAGAGAGGATGGTGGTTTGAAGTCCGTACACTGTTGCAAGGGGTAGTACTATCTTCATTAACACGTTCCTTACAAGGGTCAGTTCAAATATCCTTTTGCTGCGGCTTGCATGCAAGTAGGTAGCCACTCTTCCGCCGGTGACAGCTCCCCGCGAAGGCTACCAAAATTACTATGGGGGCTTAAATCATTAACAATATCACTTTGGGGGTTCTATTACTATGTCCATAGCATACAAAAAACCCCAGAACCCTCTTCCAGTTCTTAAGGCCCTTGCATTAAATCCGAGGTGCTGTCGCCTGATGAAGCTGCCGCTGCCGAAGCTCAAGGCCCCTAAGCGATGGCTTCTAAGGGCCCCCGTAAGGGATCTATAAGGGCTCCTTTCAGGGATCCTTTAAAGGGTGACAGAGGCTAAGGTCCTTAACAACGGGTTTCACATGGTGTTTATAGGTGTTGTCATGGGGTTTAGCAGGAAATTTGCAGGGCTGATTAGATTTGTTTTTCTGGTTTTGGGGTTCACTACGCTTGTGCCAGGGTTTTGAAGGCTTCTTTAGTCAGGGCTTCCAGTTTTCACTGCGGTGTTTCCGGGCTTGATTGTTACTTTTGATTCGGGGTTTCCGGGAGGGTTTAAGAGCTTATGGGGATGTCGCAGTTCATAGTGCTCCAGGGGGGTTTTAAGGCCTTTGTAGGGTTCAGGGTTCTGTACCCTAGTTGGCCCGGAAGAACACGGCAAAATTTTGCATGTTTGCATCAAGAACAAACCCTGGTGTGGAGACCGTGCGCGGCGGGCGAGTTTAGGGTCTTAAGGTTCCGGGTTTAGAGTTGAGGGTGCAGGGTTTGAGGGAATCACAAATCCAAATGATGCAAAGAGGAAGCCGCATCGCCAGCGCCAGGACCTCCAGGAGAGCAGCTGCCTTTCAAGCCTTTCAACTTTCTCTTCTCAGTCTGCTCACGATGGCGATGGTTATGTAGCCGTGTCCGCGATCTTCATATCCAGGTAACTCTTTTGTTCTGGCTGCCATGGGTCTTGTGATGTTTATCCAATGACACTAAGGACAGTCATCGTGTGGGTGATGATGCTGATGGTGATGAGGATTATTGTGATTGTGGTTGTAGTTGCCGGTCGCGATGATCGCTCTCTTTGCCAGAGGCGTTTGGCACATATGGTTCCAAAGAGACACAACTCTTTATTTAGAGCCATCACTCAGTCGTGGATGGACTGGCTTCAATTTCACCAAAAGCTACTTAGGACGGGTTTTTCCAAACTTTAATGCGCCCGAACCGATACCCTCAGCTGAATCCAAACCAAGATCCCTGAGGCTTAAGCGTTCAAGGAACCCGGACCCCCCTTCAACCGCAGGCCTACGTAAGGCGACGTAAGGCCAATCTGAAGCTCTTGCGAAGCACGCTGAAACCCTGTAATTCCCCCTCCTCCCCCATCCGTGCCCCTTTTCCCCCCGCATCTCTCCGCATTGGGACGTGTCCAGGCCATGCTCAAGAGTGCCTGGCTGCCTGTGGAAGGCCCACAAGCCTGAAGGGGAGAAGTTGTGAGTTTCAGGGCTTTCGAGGTTAGTTTCGGTGCTGAGTTTCGGGGTGAAGTTTGGGAACATAGTCCGGGACAGTTTCCGATCACGACATGGTCATTGCGGTCCCACGCCCTGGTCAGTTTCAGGCCCAGGACTGCCTGAATCGGACTCAAACTGCCCACATCGCCCCCGCCCGCCCCGCCGAAGCTGACAAACCTGCGCCGCGAAACTGATTCCCGCTGCGCCGAAACTATCCTCCTGTGATCCGAAACCGCGGGCAGCCGATCCGAAACAAGAGCCCCGAGCTGATTCAACGATTTTGGGTCTGGGGATATTCAGGTTTGTGGTTCAAGGCCGTTGTTTTTGTCAGGAATGTTTGGGGTGCCCTTGCAGGGATTTCAAGGTATGGGGTTTTAGAATTTAGAGCCCAGGATTGAGGATGACGGCTCAGATTAAGAGTCGATGTGTGATCCGTGAGTCTGTCGAAGTTCTACCGTCCTTTTATCTACATATTCTACTACGGACTTGTACTAAAGCACTTGGGGGAGTTTTTTTTACTTCGGAAAGAAGAAGAAGCGGGCCCGCGACCTCCACGACCCTGCGGGAAAACGTACGATGCAACACACTTTGTGAGGTAGACTGGCAGGAGTTTCTGTGGACCTTACCTGGTTTATGGGTAGTTCTACGTGGGTGGGCAGCAGTAGGGTGTCTTCAGTCATAATCCATATTCAGAGACTGATAACCCGCATAGAACCACCCATGGAACCTCCAAGTAGAACTCACGCAGTGAACGCGAATTCGTTGGAGCTGTTCGCAGGGCCTCAGCAACGTCTAGCAGTCCGGCTGGCTGGGCGCCTACATTCCTAGGGCAGAATCACAAAGGGCCCGGTGTTCTGGAAGTCTTTCAGCTGGTGCTATAGTAAGGCAGTAGATGTCTGTGTGCAAAGTGTGCAAGTTTAAGGGTTGTCTGTGCGGCTGTGCCAATCAATCTGTTTCTGTATGTGGTTTTCAGTGGGTTAAACCCTATCATCGACTAGTTCTATTCTTCTTGTAGAGCATCTGGCGGATTAAAACTCACCCGCTATGCCACCAAGGGAGCCCCAACAGACGTAGACAAATATGTACCGAACTCTCCGCAAAAGTCCTTCTGTGCGATCTACCCAAAGCCTAAACCCAATGACCTCAAAGAACCCTGGACATTTTTCGGGCAGCGTTCAGTCTAACCCCTGATCTGGGTTCTCTCAACGTCATCAACCTACAAAGCCCCAAACCCTAAACGCGAGAACCCCAGAGACCAAATCTAAACCTTAAAACCCTAAACCCTAAACCCTAAACCCTAAACCCCAAAGCCCTAAAGCCCTAAACCTTAAACCCTATCCGCAGGGCCGAGACCCTAAACCGAGCCCTAAGAGCCGGCTTTCGGAGAGCCCGCCAACTCGGGCGAGTCTCCTTGGGGGTTCATGGGCAGTATGAGTGGGTAGAAGTAGGGCATCTATAGCTATAACCCATATTGGGAGGTTGAGAACCCCAGATAGAACGACCCATGAACCTGATTCAGCAGGGCTATATGTGTGTACATACATGAGCACACATACATCTTCATTTACTTGCACATGTGCATTCGCACGTACACGTATACACTCACTTAAACATGTATATATATATATGTATACATATACAATACATACACATATACATATACATATACATATACATATACATATACATATACATATACATATACATATACATATACATATACATTTACATACATATACACACATGTATATATATATATATATATATATATATTTGCATATGTCATATGTGTATATATGTATATATGTATAGTATAGGTCTCAGCCAGAAGAAGTATAATGAATGTAAACGACATACAGTTTCAGATACTTTCAAGAAACATAAGCAAGCAGCAATAAGTATAGCACAGGAAAGCGAATGAACATAAACAAATGTAACTAACTACAACTAAGTATAAATACAAAATACAAATGCGTACAACGAAACATAGACAAACACAAGCAATTAGAAACAACTTTCAATGTGTATATGCATACACATGCACACACTTGGAGTCCCTTTCTCGTTCAACCCCTGTAAGTCCGATCCGAAATTCATCAGGTTTGCATGAGTCATACCCCCGGCCTTCGGCTTTATGGTGTTGGGTCCGAAGTTTTGATGCCTCAGAAACCGACATCGCAAACTTTCGGGAGGACCTTAAGCCACAACCATGCCCTCAAGGACGAAGCCTGCCGAGGTGCGGTTCCTCTCGGACCTTGGCCCCTGCGGTGAGGATGTCGGGCTCTTTGAGGCCTGCGCTCCGTGCTTGCGGGTTGGGCCCTGAGCTCCGAACCTAAGGCCATAAACCTTGAAGCGTAGACCCCAACCGCTAAATCGTCCAGGCCGTTCTCATGTGAAGCCTCATGCTGTGAATGCTGTGTCGTACCTGCACCCTTCTGAAAATCACATGACAGGTCGATGGACTCTGGCTGTTGGTATAGCTGTCGTTTTCATGGTTCTCATCACCGCTATCTACGCTGCGGCTCTGCAGCCGGAAGCCCGCAACCCTGTGAACAACAATCCTGCCACCCCCTAGTTTGAACATCCCAGAAAGGAAAACCCTAAAGCCTTTAACATCCTGCTATCCTAGAGCCCCCAAGCGCCACAGGGGCCCGCAGCCTTAGCACAACCACCAGCCCATGCCAGCCCCAAAAGCGGGATACAACCTTTTTTTTTTACCTCATCAACCCCTGCAGACCTTGGCAGATCCCCTTTAAGCCCTAAACCCCAAACCCAAAACCCTAAACCCTGAAATCTTGAGGCAGCCGGCCTCCCCACCGCCCCGCCCACGCGCCGGCTCCGGGGGAAGCACAAGGCACTTAGTAGCGCTCCCGGGTCTTCATATACTTTTCGGTTTAAAGGAAACCTGCAACCCTCAACCCTGAAGCCAAAGAATCCCTAAACCCATAATAAGAATCTACAGACAGGTAGGTTATGGTAAGGGTTGAGGAGTTGGAGCTCGAGGCCCCGATTGCCCTGAGCCTCTCAGCTCTTGAACACCCGCCAAACCCTGAATCCTAAACCCTACAGCCCTAAACCCTAAAACCCTAAACCCTGAACCCTAAAGCCCTAAACCCCCAAAACCCCCAAAACCCCTAAACCCCTGAAGCCCAAAAGCCATGAACCCCGAGGCCCCGAGAAGCCTCAACCCCTTAGACCCTTCCCTCCACTCGCTATGATAATGTGAAGACTACCTCTACACCGCCATTTGAGCACCTTGAAGCCCGTCGATGCTGGCGGTCCTCGGGTCGCTCAGTAACAGCTCAACAATATGGGAGTTTCCTAACATAAGGGGTACCCTTAATGTGGGGGTACCTGTAATAAGGATCCTACTATTTAGGGTGCTATATTAGGGTCCCCTATTTTCGGAAACCCCCATATTCATAATATAGATATGTAAGGCCCTTAGTACAGTTGGTAATATATAAATCCTATATTCCTGATTATGGGCAATTCAGGGTTTATATCATCAACAGTAGTATATATCATCAACAGTAGTAGCCCTTTTCTAGTACCCTAAACCCTAAACCCTAAAAGCCCTAAAAGCCCTAAAAGCCCTAAAAGCCCTAAAAGACCTAAAAGCCCTAAACCCTAAATGCTAAACTCTCAAACCCTAAACCCTACACCCTAAAACCCTAAACCCTAAACCCTTACTAGTGGCCCCAGTATAGATTGGGCTCCTCCCATCTCCTCCCGGAACTCCGCGAGGCCCCGCCCGCCCCGGTGCCATCGAAGCCGCCGGCGCCGGTCAAGTGCGGAGCCGCGGTTGAGGTTGTTGGGAGTTTAGGGTTTAGGGTTTAGGGCTTTAGGGCTTTAGGGTTTAGGGGATGAGATGCTCCCTTAAACTACAGAGTTGTGGTGCATTCCTTCTCTTTGGGGCAGGGCTTCGGGCAGACCTGCGTGACGCTCGCCGTGGTGCTTGTGAAGTTCGAGTTCCTAAGATATACCCGAAACCCTAGCTGCAAAAAGCTGTCTTGCATGGGTTGAGGCTGTGTTGAACCTTTCAACGATTTGGTCGCAGGGTTGGTTCCGTTGTCAGAAACTGTCCCACACCCAAACCCTAAGCCCTAAATCCTACACCCTAAACCCTATATCCTACACCCTACACCCTAAACCCTATATCCTACACCCTAAAACCCTAAACCCTAAATCCTACACCCTAAAACCCTAAACCCTAAACCTCAAGCCCAGGATTTCGGGCCGCTGAGGGTGAACAACCCGCTTGCCCATATTATGAGGGCTTTGTCTTAAGAACCGGCCATGTCTCAGTCCACGACTACGCAGGTCAGAAGTTTTGTTCTTGAACACAAAACCAACAGGTAGACCCTAAACCCCATCCCCCAAGCCCCATGAAACCCTCAGCCCCGTGCTGAAAAGGGTTTAGGGTTCAGTTTTTGTTTTTGTTCCGGGGCGGCCATGAGGGGGAAACCAGAGCCCCCAAGATTCGGGTCCGGGGGTTCTGTGGAGAACCTGTGGGGTAGTTCTCCAAAGTAAGGCTCCCTTCTAAGGTGGCTCTGTGTATAAGGGTGCCGTACTTGTTTTGAAAGAACTTAAGAAGGGATCCCCATTCAGAGAACTACCCATATCGTGATACAACTGTATATAGTACGGAGTATTCCCGTTTCGTCGTTCTATGATCATATTGCCAAATATATGGTAGTTTTTCAGGCCCCTAAATAAGGCGTGAGCTGCCAACAACAAGCTAGCATTCGTTTTGGTCAAGTGCGGATGTTCCCGCAAGACTGAACCCTGTGCCTTCTGGAATGTATAGAGTTTCATGGCGCACCATAAATTGTGCTCTTGCCAAGGAATTTTGCTATAGTTGCATTGTTTGAGTTGTATCCCCATGTGGTGACATAGCGTGAGCTCCTAAACTCTCAAACCCTATCAACCCTCTTAAGACGAACAGCCACTTAACTTAAGTTCTGGAAGCTTAAACCCTAAACCCTAAGCCCTAACCGAAAAACCCTAAAAGGTTCCTGAACAAGGACACGGTAGGAGCGACCTCAGCTGTTTGGGTCGATCCGGCTGCCTGTCCACTCCTCTCCCGCCAAGCATGCTCCTAGGCTGCTTTGGAATTCAGGGTCGTTGGTTTTGGGAGTTGGGGAGGGGGCGAGGGTTTACAGTTTGCGGGCCTGAGGGTTCAAGGGTGAAGTTTAGGATTCAGGTTCGGGACCAAGAGCCCTACGTTTTCGTTTCGCGGTAAGGAATTTTGGCATTGGTGTTTGGGACATAGGGGTTTCAAATTTTGTGTTTCGGGTACAAGGGGAACCTTGCGCCCAATGAGGTTGCCAGTCCGGCTGCTTCCCTTGTTGCTACTTGCAACAGCAGCGGAGCCTCTTTGGCTGCACGGCATCTTTCCGAAACCCACGGCCCCCTTGGGTTTAGGGTGTAGGGTTGAGGGTTTGGATACTGGGTCGTTGGGGTTCAGGCTGCTCCGTCCCCCCGCCCCCTCCCGGGCCCTAGAATCCCGAGAATTATCAGGCCGCACGATTAATTTGGGGGGTCGGGTCAGTTGGTCGGTTGGAAACACGGCAGTGATTGGTCAGGATAGTAGTAACTAGTAAGGACGAGAACTAGTTTTAGAAAAAATATTCTTATTATTAGTTTTTAGTAGTAGTAGTAGTAGTAGTAGTAGTAGTCGTAGTCGTAGTAGTAGTAGTCGTCGTAGTAGTAGTAGTAGTAGTAGCAGCAGCAGCAGCAGCAGCAGTAGTAGTAGTAGTAATTTCGGGCCGGAACTAAAATTTTGCAGTTCGCCTGAAGGACTGCAGCTCGAGGCCCAAAGGAAAGGCAAGCTCAGGAAAGCTTCAAGCTTCTAGCAGCCTGGCCGAGGCGAGGGCCTATAAATCTGGAGGATTTACAAATCCGGAGTTGAAGCCTCTGCTAAGCCGGTCTGATTGCAGCAAAGTAGTAAGTTTTGCGTCTCTACTGGGCCTCTAGTTGCAATAGGGTGGTAAGTTTTAAGTCTCTACGAGGGTTCTAACTGCAGCAAAGTAGCAAGTATTAAGCCTCTACTAGATCTCTAGATGCAGTAAAGTAGTAAGCTTTGAGCCTCTATTCAACGTCTACCTGCAGTAAAGTAAATTTTGGGCTCCTAACTCCCATCGCCGACTCCAAATTTTTTTAATGGTTGAGGGACGAAATCTTTTCCCTTAAATATAGGGGGCTTTCAAAACCAGGATTTCCGGGAAAAGCCAACTATAGGGTATTTATTAATACGGAGCACGACGACAACGACGACTACTTGCAGTGCTAGCAGCAATGAAGCAACTACTGTTGTTAACTGTGTTAAGCCTAGAGCCCCACCAGCCCTGCAATCGTCTTGAAATTATTTCGCTTCTTCCGCAAGGAACGCCACCGAGCAGCTTTCAGCTCCCGGGACGCTTAGCCGAAGATTCGGCAACGGTTTAGGGTCTTTTGTGGAATACAGTGTTGGAGAGGAGGTGTGGCCCAGTAGTCTTTGTATGGGTTCGTGAGGGGAGCCCCTGACATCCAAGCAATGCACCAGCTCCTCATAAACCTCTCAATACAACACGACATCCTGGGCATGTCCACACCTCTAAACCCTTACATACGACCCTCACATTCATTGCATCGAAGCGAGCTTAGTTCCTAGCGCCTTAAGCCACTTTCTGCGAAGGGCGCACGCAGCGGCCGCGAAGAGCAAGGTTCCCCGGAGTGAATTTACACTGTACTTGTGGAAGTGCTTGAATCGTGTTGAGTATTATGTGGCTTACGGGCTTAGGGCTTTAGAATTCCTGTTGGTGGAACATGACAAAGGTAGTGGGACACAAGCAGACTGCGGCATAGCTGGTGATGTGGCATGATGCAAAGATGGCATGCAGCCAGCACCAAAACACAGCACTTTGCTCTTGAACGGAATGCTGCATAGTTCACGCATGTGCCGTGACATATAGTTATATCATATAGTTAACATCTATCACACCGTAACACGGTGTCGAACCATAGCAGCAACAGTTAGTTGTCCCATTGCCTAGTTATGAGATTGGTAGCGATGATTATAAGGCATTATCATCATGTTTTTGCCTTCTCAGGCTCCGAATAGTGTGCCTCCCCTGATCCTCGTCACCATCTCTCGTTCATCATCACTAATCAAGAAGTAGCCAGGCTGAGGGTTTTGGGCTTAGGTGGTCATACAGCAACAACTGCAGAAGCAGAAGCATATACTCGCGAAGAGTGCAGGGATTCATTTTTTTCGAATTCTACCATGTTCAAGCCTAGGCCGTGAACACAACCTCAGTCTTTCAGTGCCGTACGGAGCAGATAAGCCGTCCCAGACAAACGACACGGGCCTGAAGTATTACCAATGCTATGTCCTTAGCGGCTCTTTTTTATACTGATAGAAAAAGTTGACGCCAAAAGCCCAATTCTCATCATTATTAAGGCAGCTCCGTCATAGTACCCTTCGGACTATTCTGAAACCCTTCTCTTGCACATCCTACACCCTAAACCCGCCTAAACCCTCGTAAACCCTCCCCTTCCTAAACCCTTCTCAACCCGGCTCAATCCTCCTAAACCCTGCTAGGCCTTAAACCCCGCCTTAAGACCAGGCAAGCAGCGCGGGGCTCAAGGTCCGGCGCAGCATCTCGATCCTTCACGTGCCTCGGCTAGAGGGGTTTATTTTCAGGGGGTCTGCAAGGGTCTAACGCTAGGGTTCCATGATAGTGGAGACGTTCTAGCTAGAACAGGCTTTTGGGTTTTGGGTATCCTATGGTGTAATCATATGGGGGCTCGAAGGGAATGTTACTACTAACTACTTCGATCCCATTTTGAGGCTCACCGGTTTCCGCTTGAGTCAGTTTTTGTTTTCTGCGACTGTGGGGTTTGGAGTTGAACCGTCCAGATGCAAAACCCTTAAATCCCTTTTATGGTCATTGTCAATGGGCGCCTGATTTCGGCAAAGAAACAGGTCTTCTTACAAGCTGCGGTGCTGGCGGCCTTGGTTTCAGCAAAAGTAATGCAGAGGAGATGCTGCAGGGATTTTTCGGATGGAGTTCCGCTCCCGGTCGACTGGTGGCAGAGTTGTTTGTGGCGTACTACGGCTTCGAGGACTACGACTCGTTGTTCCTACTGGCACCACAGGGCTAAACTTATGCCCCCCAACAGGAGGGGTTTCAGCGGCTCACGGCCCAGCCCCCCACAACAGCCACCACTCCCCATTTTAGGAACCTAGAGCCTCCGAGGAATCCCTCAGATCAGGACGCATGATTTGAGGATCCCTCCTCTTCTATGAGGCTCATGAACCTTACATCGGCGACCCAGCAGTGCGCATGTTGATGTGGCGCGGCGACCTTCTCGAAGTCGTTCTGATACTCTAAGTGCAACCTTGGAAATATCTTGAGATGCTAAACCTGGAGCATCAGAGCTGCGACAGTCGAAAGCATTCAAGCCCGTCGCCATAAAGTCAGCCTCTAAACCCCCTGCCTTAAACTCTCAGCCCTTCTCCCCTTGGCTCCTGGCTTTCGTACATCTGAGATCAGCGACACCCACAGTATGCATCGAAATACGGGAGCTTTGACTGCAAATATGGCTTGGGGGTTTTGGCCTGAAGGCCCTAAACCCTCAAGACCCTAAACGCTAAGCCCCTAAACCCTACCAAGACGGCTCCCCAGTACAAACCCTCGAAGCCGCGAAGTGCGGTGCTCTTCTTCAAGGCTTCAACAGGGTACACAGCTCAAACGCGTGGGCCGGAATCCTAAACCCGAAGCCTACTTCCGTGTTTTGGCTACAGGATGTCCTGCAGGTAGACGAGGGGCGACGAACAAACCACATCCCACCCTGAACCGTATTCCGAAGCCTGTGGGGCAGTTTATCAAGCCCTAACTCTGAGCCCTCACCTCCCGAAGCCCGAACGCCCAAAGCCCGCTTGTTTGGGCCTGGTTGTAAGGGCTGACACCCCAAGCTCTCATTACAGGTCCTTGGGATAACCGTGAAATTGTTATCATGATAAATGTGTGTGATGTTGCGCTACGTCGAGTTAGCCGCTGCTTGTGAACGCGGCTGACATCGTGACCATCCTATTACTCAGACACCTCGCGCGGATTGTCCGAGCTATGGGAATCGAACTACACCCTGCCGCAACTTCTCCTCACTCTCCTGGGCCCCAGAACAGAATACACTCGACTTCTATCACCCGTGAAAACCCCAGACCCGAAACCAGACCTGACCCTCTGAAAGCAACTTTCAGCCTTATCCCCGAAGCCCAAAGAATAGACCCTTGAAAGCTTAGGCCCTGACCAAGCTGTCCCTTTGCAAAATCCCTCCAGCCCCGTACCCTGACACGCCAAACACGAGCAGTGTCAAGCTGTGTGGCTCCACACAGCTTTTCCTGCGATCTCGGTTTGCGATTTGAGCATTTGCTGCGTTGTTGGCTTAAGCTTCAGGGAAAGTCCGAGGATCCTATTTTCTCTTGTTCTGTGGAAAGAGCATTATTGCGGACGTTTTAAGCCTATGCCATGCCTCAATGAATAGGGTCCTGGGGTTACCTTCAGGCTACAACTACAACAAGACTGACTCAGTATAGGGTCACCATCAGGTTAGACAACCCGTCCCGTTCAGAACACTGCTGCTTAAACTTGTAGAGCCTAAATCCTATACCGTTTTCCTTTAAACCCCTTTACCCCCAAACCCCTTTCACCTCATCCGCCTATGCACCAATAACCTCGCCTGGCTTGTCCGAGTGTGAGCGCCGAAACCTGTAAAACCCCCAAGCCTTCAAACCCTAAACCCTAAACCCTAAATCCTAAACCCTAAACCCTAAACCCCAAATCTTTAAATCTCTAAAGACCGAGGGGATCTCCCCAGCGCCGACATTTTGATACATTCCGGTGACGTGGCAAGAGCCCCGTGGCTTGCAGGTTTTTTACTGCAGAAACCCATCAACCCGAAGCCCTGAAGGGGTTTAGGGTTTTAGGGTTAAACGGTTTAGGGTTTAGGGGGAAGAACTCCCAATGCTCGATGAAACCCCCCGCCAAACAGCTCTTATACTCAAGTTTTCGTTGCCCTTTCAGAACAGAGGCGAGGCGCACCCCACCCTAGGGAACCCGAACTCCTCAAACCCTAAGCCCTAAATCGCAAAGCTTAAATGCTAGTCCTAAACCCTCAGCCCGAACTCCTAAACCCTGAAGCCAGCGTTCTCTTTGCGAGGTTGGATCTGACGCGGAGCTTGGAGACTTCAACGACTGGTTGGGCGGGCTGAAGGACTCTCGGACTCTGGTTTTTCGGTTTTTTTTGGAGTTTTCTGTCCCGGTTGAAGTCGCTGCAGACCAGATGCAAAAAGCTGCGTGGGTTTCCGGCTGTCTTGTTTTTTTTTTAGGGTTTGCAGATTGCAGAAAATGATCTAGGGTTGTTGTTAGGATCGAGGTGAGTGCCTCTTGTCTTTGGCGCCTAACCCTAAACCCCAAACCCTATGGTGTGATGCTGATGATCGCCTCTACACTTTCACCGAGGACAAGTACAAGCACATCCTCGTGATTCCTGGGAACCACGACTTCTGGGAGTCTCGTCAGCAGTTTCAATCCTAAGCAAGCTCTAAACCTACAATGGCATAGTGTGTAAAGCTTAATCTGCCAGTCTCTAGACCCCTAGGCCCTAAACCTCGAATTTCGCGCAGGGTCCTAAGCCCTAAACCCTAAACCCTAAACCTAAACCGAAAGCTTCTGGCAGATGATCTTCGACTCTGCACTCTGTGCTCTCGGTTTGGGGAGAACGCAAAGTTGAAGCTTAGGCCACCTCAATGCCTGAAGCCTCTGATCCATGGGCACTGTCTTTACTGGGTCCTGCCGCGGCACAGTACAGAAGTAATTCAATTGGGTCAAACAGGGAAGGGTCCTTCTGGTCATTAGTTTGCTCCTTGTGCATTCCCGTTCCGCGTTTCGCGTCTAGGGGTGCTAGATGATTTGAGTTTGGGCATTGAGTTCAGAGGGCGTGTTGCAAGTCGGCAAAGGCAAGAGAACACAAGAGGATAGGTTGTGGTAGGCTCCACACTGGGTGATGGCGCGAGCGGTTATTACTTTCGTTGCTTGTGTGGAGCGCAAGCGCGGGAAGGCTGGACATCTGGATGTTCCGAAATGTGAGTACATGCGCCCAGCAAGTTCCAACGGGAATTTCACCATTGTGGTATGCAATACCGTACGGAGTAAACTGTGGTTGGTAAGCATGACAATTGTAGGGGTAGTCTGTTTTGTGCTGTCCTTCGTGGGGGTTGTTGTTTTCGTAGTTTCTCGGGTGCTTTACAGGCATTAACGCAATCGGAGGACTTGCACTCTTCCGGTAGTTTGGTGCCGGGTTTCTAGGTACAGTGCTATTTGCACAACACCTAGTCTAAGAGGTATGCCACCGTAATCATCCAACTGCGTGTTACTTGGAAATTCTGGGTTACCGATAGTATCAACAATCTCATGCAGCTTGACCAAAAAGACTGGAAGCCAGGATTCAAGGGACGTCATCAGATGTGAGATTGTACAGCGATACCCTACAGAAGTATCTAAGCCGTGAAATGATGGCGAGCATGAGTGATTCGCTGATGGATTGTCCGAGGCCACTTATGTGACGGCCTCACAAGAGTCATAACGGTCGTAACACAAAAGAAGCCGCCAGACAACAACTGGAGAATCACACCATGTCAAACAGCGCACTCCCTCAGCCCGCCGGACCCTAAACCCTAAGCCCTAA
>CAJNJA010060030.1:0-22500 GCA_905231915.1 Symbiodinium necroappetens
AAAAAAAAAAAAAAAAACAGGACCCTCCCCGGCCTGTGGGTGCAGGTCGTCTAGGTGAAGCTCGAGCCTGCCAGAGTCGGGTTCATGGTCGTGGGCCCTTTTTTTGCGGGGCGTGGGGGATGTAAGGGTTTCTGGCTTGGAGCTTCGGCTTTCGGCTTTTGGGGCTTTTTTGGGCCTAGGAATTTTTTGGTCGTGGGATCTGCCCTCTCTTTGTCCTGTAGATCGATGCCTGGGCTGCGAACTGCAGGTTTGGAGGGCCATGAACAGGTTTTTGGGGATCTAGGGAGGGTTCTGGGGCCCATTGTGTCTGTGTCGACGTTGGGCTTGAAACGACTTGTGACAAGGCGGTTCTGCTCTCTGCCAAGCTGGGCAGGCAGAGGGAAGGTTGGGAACTAGGAACTTTTGGCACGGAGCAAGCACCTCTGTGGAGGGCAACATTGCCCATTGCGTGCAGCATATGTTGACGAGCACTCTTTGCTGTTCGCGATGGCAGGCATGCTTCGTGGTGGGGAGATGGTTGTGAGATGCTTTGTAAGAACCTTTGCTTGTTCTTGTTTCGGATACAAGTTCCCCCCCCGCTCCCCCCAACAGATGCGTAGCCGAGGGGCAGTTTGCCGTCCCGTAGCACTGTCATGTCGGCCTGAAGCGAGCTTACCAAACTAGAGCACGACGACCGAATAGTCATGAGTATCGTGGACGACTGTCAATGTGCTCGAAATGAGAATGTTCGGACCGGGCTTCCGTGAAAGCTAGCAGTGGAAGTCCATATTCATGCATGTCCTCCGACATGCCATTATCTTCGCCACGAATGTGCAAGGAAGCGCGAGAATCTGCACAGACGGTACCCGGCACACCATGGAAGGCCGCAAGATTCAAGCATTACTTTCCAGGTTGGTTGAGGCCACATGTTGCTTCTGTCAGAGTGCAACCTTGAAAGGCATCATGGCCCGTTTGTCATACCTGCTTGCCAGAATCTCAGTGCGTCTGAATCTCATCTACCTCTCAGCACCGCGCAGGTTCGCCATAGAATTTTTGAGCGACCTTAGAAATGCAACCGGCGAAGTGGTGCACCGATTTAAGTTGGTCAGGCTAGATCGAAAACAACCCTGAATATTGCCGAACAATCTAGCAGAACAGCGGCCGCAGAAACAGTACGGCTGGCAGAGCCTACGCGAAGCCTAGCAACAAGCAGAAGCCAGCAAGCCACAGTAGCGAACAAGACCGAGGCTAATTGCCCGGCAAAAGAAGCAACTGCACGAACGACTCGTAAAGGGAGCCAACACGGTGGAGCCTGAACCACATGGTTTCAAGAACAGAGTCGTTTGCTAAAACAGGTAACGTGATGCTCGACAAACACAGTGGCAAACTGACGTACCAGCTTAGCGCAACAGCATCAACACGCGCTTCATCATGAAGAACAGCTGTTTATGTGGTATGCTGGAGGACAACATCCTCAGCATCAGCAACCTCTCCAAATCCAACAGCTGCTGCTTCAGAAACAGCCTGAGCAACCCCCTGCTTTGCAAACATGTCAGCACCACTATTAATTCGGACTCTAAGGGCATGCTGAGACTGAAACCTGCATCCTCCAAATCCAAACTCATGTTCAGGCCCAGTGGTTGAAGTGAAGTGGCATGTACAGAGCAATGGTCCGAACACACACAGATCCAAACCCCCCAAAAAAACCTGAAGCAGCAAACCTCCCTCAGAGTGTCTAGGAAGCGAACGAGCCATGAGAAAGCGACGCGCTCGTGCCTTGGGCAGGGTGTCTTACCGATCCTAGGGCCCCCCTTTTTCGATGGATGTATGTAAGTATCCATGTATGTACGCATGGATGTATGTAGAATATGCACATCTCTGCGCCTGACCAAACTGTCCGAAACCCATCCGCCATCACCTCTACCCCTTGCTCTCCTGCCCGAGCCTTGCTACAATTTCGCAGCAACAACTGATGTTGATTCATGTTGTTATTTGCCACTGCTGCAAAGCGGACCACTCTGATTTCTATGGCTCTGCTGGGTCAGCTTCACAGAGCACGTGTCGGTGCAGCAATGCAAAAGAACACACAAGCCACTGCTGCTACGGACACGTGCCCTGTGAAGCTGACTCGGTAGAATCAAAGTGGTCCGCTTTGCAGCACATGCAGGAAAGCCATATGTGCCCGCAAACTCCCATATTCCAAGGGCCCAGGCTTCCGAAACATGATGGTGCCATCGTTGGCAATCGGTTCCTGCGACTGGACTGGCCGTGCGAAGTATAGGTCTGACAGCTGAGATCTGAGTATTGCAGGATCCATTGCAGCACTGCTCAGAAATGGTGATCGAACCCCAAGATTCCATGGCTGCACTTCTCTTAATGGGCTGGAGCGGCAAGACATGGAATAGATTGGCAGTGCCAGGCAAATCAGACGTCGTTTCCTGTAGATGAAGGAGCTATGCTGTGTGCGGACTGTCATTAGCATCTTGCGCCATCTGAGCAAGCAGAGGCCCGACCGGCCCGACCCGTCTTTCATCTTTCAGAGATGTAAATAAGGCCCCCCCCCAAGCATCAAACGCTGATGATGAAACTGATACCAGTACATCTAGAAATCTTGCATCCCTAATATAGTACCCCAAATAGTAGGATCCTTATTATAAGAACCCAAAACATATAGTACCCCTAATGCCTTGTCAAAGGAGAGGAGCACATCCCCCAGCTGCAGCCTTGGCAGGGGAGGCTGCATCTGACGTTGGACGATCTTCGAGAGTGACGGCATAGGGCCTAGGGCCTAAGCCACTTCAAAGTCTGTGCCACTCACATACCCTTCTTAATCGCCCACTATATAATAGAATATAATATAATATAACATAGAATATAGAATATATAATATATAATATACAATATAGTATAATTGAGTAGCATATAATAGAATATAATCGAATATTATAGAATATAATATACTAGAATACACCCCATGCAGCTGCCTTCAGTCGAATCCTGCGGACGAGTCGCACCTTTGCCACTGCGCAGGTCGGTGCGATACGGTTGACCAGCAGGCCTCGACTCGAAATTCCACAAAGGTCCGTGACAAGTCACCCTTAGACTCGAAACCCTAAACCTGGGGGCCGAGTACCCTAGCCCAAAAAAGGTTCACCTTTGAACTTATGGTTAAAGGTTACCTACTCAGCCCCTGAGTCAACCCAAAACCCAAAAACCCTGAACCCTAAGCCCCTAATCCCCGAACTACAACTCTGTGGGCTGGCAGGAGGCTTTCCTGCATTGGATACTTGTCAGCAGCTCTCCATCTCTAAGAGACCACTTCTCGCCATAACCTAGAGTTACAAGAAAGCAGCTTTAGTACCACTGACCAACATCACAACCAGGACAACACTGGTTCCTTCTTGGGGCTATATTAAAAATGCTCATTGTTAATCCTTCTTGGGTTTTTATTGTCACAAAAATCTGTAACTTTGTATCGAGCAGGGACCCAGAACCAGCAAAAACGCTGCGAAAGATCCAAAAAGACCTGGCGCCTGTTGCCTTTTGCAGGAGGAGCCCCAGGCCTTTCTGCTTCGCCGTCATCCCAAAGGCCTCGTCGGCTCTGCGGGGGTTTAGGGCTTTTTTTACAGGATCTTTCAGGGGATCGTTGAGAGGTTTGGGGTTTAGGGTTTTGGGGTTTAGGATTTCTTAGGGTTTAGGGCTTTAGGGTCTTAGGGTTTAGGGTTTGTATGTATGTGGTGTAATATTGGGCTTCGTCAGAGCCAGCAGGGGGACTTCAAGGCCGAGCCCTCAGCCCCCAAGCATCCGGAAACTGCAGAACCGACAAAAAGAACGCCCAAAAATTGCTTAAAAAAACGCCCGCCACCTGTTCTAAAATCCCTGGAGCCCCCCTCGAAAACCGAGAAAAATCCGTTGCGAGCATCCTCCTAAACACTAAACCCTAAACCCCTACACCCTAAACCCCTAAACCCTACCTCACGGAGCTGTGCATTCTCCATGGTTTGCGTCTCGATGCCCAGGGTGGGGAAGCCGGTGTAGGTCCTGGCAAAGGTGTAGGTAAGTTTAGGGCTTGGGGTTTTGGGGTTTAGAGGTTTAGGGTTTAGGGGTTTAGGGCATTGGGGTTTAGGGGTTTAGGGTTTCTCGGAACTTGCCTGCGGAACATGCTGGACTTCCTCTTCGGGCATGAGGCTTGAATTCGCGAGACTCTCCGACAAGCTGAGGCTCACACAGAGAAAAAAAGGCCCTGCGAGAAGGCCCGGCTTCTTCTCTGCTTGCAGCTGCCCCAGTCTGTAATTCCCCAATCCCTTGCAACAGGGCCCCAATCCGCCATCCCAGCACAGGCGGGCCCGTTGTGCTTCAAGAGGTCGCTGAGAAAGTGCATGATCACCTGAGGTCTCTGAAATCCGTTGGGACTTACCAGGGCCCGACGACTGGCTACTCAGGCACTTACCTGTCATGGTTCTGAGTTTGGGAGTCTTCTGATTTGCAACCTTCCCTCTTCTTCCTGCTTGCGTGCTGCTAGCTGGATCACATTTCGGGCATCTGCTATTACGTACTCCACCATTGCAAGTGCTGCTTTTGCCTCAGTTTTCCGAACTGTTCAGTTTATTCCTGCTGCTACTGACCCTACCCTACCCTGCAAACAGACTCAAAAGGAAAATGAACTGCGATCACCCAAGCACCTAGACCCTGCATCCTAAACGCACCGGGCTTCCTACCACCGTCGGGATCACATAGCCGATGTTCTCGGCTTGGTCGGAAGATAGGCTTTGGAACCTGCGGAAAACCGCTGCTGCCTCCAGCTCTTCTTCTGAGACTTCCCCAGCTACGGTGATGTTGCTGCTGCTGCTGGTGATGATGATGACGGCGATGATGATGATCATCATCATCACCATCGTCATCATGTACAGTATAGTTAGTACGACCAGCAAGGGGGGCCTTGGCTTTCAGAAGGCGCTGCTGCTGAGACTTGAGACTGCAGTCGACCCCCCAGGCGATGGACGCCGAGGGCACTGCAACGTGCAACCATCCGCGAATGAACGGCATGCTCCTATTGAGAAATGGAAACAGTAAGAGTGCAGGCTGTGGAGGTGTACATGCCCGAAGATTGGAAGAAGCGCTTGAACTGCAATCAGCCCCCCGAGACCACTCTCACAATCCAGCCAGGCCCACGCCATTCCCAGACACTCGCCGTTGGCATTAAAGGCGGGTCCTCTCACGACGGCTCCAGTACGAACTTAGACGGGCCTGTTGAACAAGACCTGGGTTCGCGGGTGTGTTCATCAGGCCGAAATGAAGTTCAACTTCCTCAGCCCCTGATTCATGCAGCCCATGTACAACTCACGAGCCATACATCCACAACTTCTTGGAGAAGCAACGACAGATAGACGGAGGGAGAGAGACAGAGAGCGAGAGAGCGAGAGGGAGAGAATGCGAGCGGCGAGCGGCGGCGAACGATAAGTGCCAACAACCATATGCAGACAAAAAGACACACACACACACAAATACATGCATACATCCATGCATGTGTGCATACATGCATGCTGCATGCAAGCAAACACATGGACGTAATGTCTGCCGGGTCTACCTGTCAGTATAGTGCGCTACAGCAGAAGCTTGCAAAAGACAGAGATGCCACAGTAGTGATCGTGGTGCCCAGGGCTGGGGAGAGTAGCTGCGTCCCGCCAAAACGGTATTGGCGACAAGACAAAGGGGTGAATAAATACACGATTTTCCTTGTCGGGGTGCTACACTTCAAGTATACTCGGCAATCCTAAGGAATGAATCGGATAGTGGTCAATAGCGATTTCCAGCGACTCCACCCGAAGCCCCTTGCCTCCTGCGGCCGGCGACGGCCTGCAAGCCCTTTCTGACGAAAGCAAAAACTCCACAAATGTGGAAAGTCTGACCCCTAAACCCTAAACCCTCCCCCCTAAACCCTAAACCCGTTCCTCCGCTGTTGCCGCTATTGATGGCAGCGTCAATTTGAATCCCCAGGAGCTCGGAGCATGTCTGGGCCTCTCTGCGATGCTTTTAAGGGCTTTAGGGATGCTTAGGGGTTTAGGGGTTTAGGGTTTCAGGTTTCGGGGTTTCGGGGTTTGGGGGTTTAGGGTTTGGGGGTTTAGGGTTTAGGGCAAGTTTAGGGGTTTAGGGTTTGGGGTTAGGGCTTAGTCTTCCGAGGGGGGGCGAGTTTACCCCAGCCCAAAAAAGGTTAACCTTTGAACTTATAGTAGGGCTTTATAAGCCCCAAAAGTTCATAAATGTTACCTACTCAGCCCCTAAGTCTTGGTGAGAACGAATCCGTCAGATCCACCAGCAAAGAAGGCACCGCTGGTGAATTTTGGCACCATGCCATGCTGCAGGCGCTGGGATTAGGGCTTAGAGCCAGTTTGGGTCTAATTGTTCACTCTATACATTCGGGTGGTCTTCCAGCAAAGTGCACTCCAAGGCAGGGGCATAAGTCATGACCTCGACCCGCGACACGACCTGCTGACGAGAACATGTGGCATAACCCCGGATCCCAAGCACTGAAGGCCATCAGAACCCAGGAGGCTCGCTGCAGGTGCGCAGTGATGCGGTATAAACATGCAAGTTCTCAAGCTCAGCTCTGAAAAAAAGAAGCCGCAGCCATGCTCCAATCCTGAAGACATGATGCAGCAGTGGCCAAGGCTTAGAGCAACATCCACAAGAACAGCAGCTTCTTAGTATCAATATAATCCCTAAACCCTAAACCCAATATAATAAGCAACCCCTGTGGATAAGATTCGTATTTACCAGAATGATCTGAACCGAGAAGTCCGACCCCACTGGTGACGCTGATGGTGTCGCCGCCAACAGGGAAGCCGACACAAAGGACGTGCTCCTGCTGAAGCCACAGAAGCTACGCGGCTTTGCTTGGCAAGCTCAGGTCTTGTGGCTTTTGGGCTTACGCCGGTTTAAGGATGAATTTCGGGGTTTAAGGCTTGGAGGCTTTAGGCCTTTGAGCCTTTGGGAACTAGCTGGTCTGAGCTCAAAAGGGGATTGGCATCGAAGCCACGCCTTTGGCAACACGGCAACTCCTCCAGATGCGGGACTTTCTTGCTCAGCTGGACCTCGGTGAAGGCAGCTCCGCGCAAATCCCTGCAAGACTTGGATGCTTGCAGATTCGCCTCTAGCAGATCTTTCTTCGGAGCTCGGCAATTGTGAGCAAGTCGAGGGACTGCCAAGCGCAGTTTTGACTGGAATCGAGGTCTGGACGGCTTTTATGTTGCGCCAGAACTCATCGTCCTGGAGTGCACGTGGCATCAGACTCGCAACCGTATTGGCACAGTCTCTTCTTCCTCGACACTCTCACCGCAACCCTCTTCCGCCTCATCATCAGCACCATCCTCGTCATCATAGCCGCAGCAGAAACAACAACATTATCATCACCACCATCATCATCAGCTGCGAAATCTTCTCTTGTTCTTCATCACTATCGTCGTCAACATGCCACCGGTCTTCAACCAGCAGCGAAGAATCAGCCGCAATCACACTGCTTCAGAAATCGTTGTAGGAAATTGAGCCTCTTTGGCAGCCGTGTAAAGAAAGCAAACCGCACAAATTGAAACTGAGAACTCCAAGGTACCCTTACCCTGACCTCGGCGCGAGAATTTCATATTCTGCTCTTATCGATCGATCTTCGCTAGCTTTCTTCGAAGTCCTGTCCAATTAAGAAGTTGCATGTGGGTTGATAAATCCAGGCTGCCCGCAAGTCCGGAAGCTTTGTACGCTTGTAACTACAACATCCAGGATACCCTCACCCAAAAGTGACAGTTTCTTAGGCGTCGCTGTCGCCGTACCAGCCATGCGACCACGACGATGACGACGGGTAATCCACGTTCTACCACGACGACTATGCTACTACTGATGATTTGCTGCTACTAGGACCGCTCGCAGTAGCAGGATGACTATAGTCTGTGACGAGGCTCTTTGCAACTCTCACCTTTTACATACGCCTGGAAGCTCCGAATCCTGCCACCCAGTTTCCCGCTGCCTCTACAGTGAGAACGGCGCAGTCCGCCTGACACCAAGACAAACAGTCGGGCAGTTCATGCGCTTGAGCGATGGCAGCATTCACCCACGGAACGCATGCTCCGAAACTAACCGGAACAAAGGCATGATCTTATTGCCCCAGTGGTGCGTCACAGAAAGGCTTTCAGATTGTGCTTACGCAGCGCCTTGCATCTGGGAGTCAGCTGACATGAACAAACACTTCTGAGCAATCATCTGCGCGTGAATTCATGCGAAGTTGTGGCCCCACCATGCTTTTTCCTGTTGCGACTAAACATGCCTGGCCTCCCATCCAACTGATACGACACGAGCCAAGTACTTCGTATCTTGGCCTGGCCGAATGCAAGAGCGTCACACTAATCTGACATGCAACTGCTATTGTCCTGTACATCTTTCGCTTGCAAGGTAATGATGACAAACAGAAGGAAGCTTGCGGCTTTCGACCCTGACCGACTTCAAAATCATGATTTGGGGTACTTTGCTGACACTGGACGGGTACATACCGGAGTGTAGCAAGGTGTGCAGTAGGTGTCATCATGAACATCGATGGGATTCGCATCATAGAACCGTAGAAGAAAGGGGGCAGGCTGCCTGCCGCAGCGAACGCACCCAAGATTCGCGAGGGGAGGGCTTTGAGGCCGTGCGGGCAGGCTGCCCGCAGCAGTGAATGCACCCCAAGATTCGCGAGGGGAGGGCTTTGAGGCGTGCGGGCAGGCTGCCCGCAGCAGTGAAAGCACCCAGGATTCGCGAGGGGAGGGAAGCGGTGCGGGCAAGCTGCCCGCAGCAGTGAATGCCATCCAAGATTCCGGAAGGGAGGGCTTTGAGGCCGTGCGGGCAGGCTGCCCGCAGCAGTGAAAACACCCTGCAAGGGGAGGGAAGCGGTGTCGGCAAGCTGCCCGCAGCAGTGAATGCCATCCAAGATTCCGGAAGGGAGGGCTTTGCGGCCGTGCGGGCAGGCTGCCCGCAGCAGTGAATGCCATCCAAGATTCGCGAGGGGAGGGCTTTGAGGGCGTGCGGGCAGGCTGCCCGCAGCAGTGAAAGCACCCTGCGAGGGGAGGGAAGCGGTGCCGGCAAGCTGCCTGCAGCAACAAGATTCGCAAGGGGAGGGCTTTGAGGCCGTTCGGGCAGGCTGCCCGCAGCAGTGAAAGCACCCTGCGAGGGGAGGGAAGCGGTGCGGGCAGGCTGCCCGCAGCAGTGAATGCCATCCAAGATTCCGGAAGGGAGGGCTTTGAGGCCGTGGGGGCAGGCTGCCCGCAGCAGTGACTGAGAATGGACAATACATCGGTGCATCGTCGCGATGATGCAAGGATTAATAGGAATAAAATGGACAAGGGTCGTCCTTGTTGCTGCAGAAGCAGAAACGGTCAACCTGGATTCTGGGCGAAATACATCATGGAAACATGCATGGATCTTACATTGTGTTATGCAGGCCAACTCCCTCCCTCTCTCTCTCTCTCTCTCTCTCTCTCTCTCTCTATATATATATATGCACCAGCCTGCTCAAAACCATGACCTGGGGCGGGGGTTCGGAGTATTCCCCAAGTTTGCATCTCCGCCCCCGTCCCTCCACCTTATGTACATGGAAACCCCATTCCTGCTGAGCTTCCGCGCCTCGCTGCTGCACTTTCACCTGCGCGTGCCACTCGATGCAGTGGGCATTGGTCAGGATGACCTGAGTTTCCGAGCGAAGCAGTTGCTGAATGCTCCTACTCCCAATCTGGGACTTGCGTTTCGGTCGGGGCCGCGCCCAACTGCCTGAATCGCCTGAGTCTGCATTGCACAGAACACCACTGCTCCTGGGGGCAAGGCCCGGCGACTTGTGTCTATGATGAAGCCACTGCCACCTTTGCTGTGTTATCCATGCACTAAGAACATGAGGCGAGCCTCGCTGGCCGGTTCCAAGACATACACATGTCCGACACGCCAGACCAGCACTCCGAATGCTGTGCTTCCCGGCTGGAGCGATACTGCCGCCGTCTCTGCCTCAGTCTCTGCGCGTCTCACACTGGATTCTGAGACCCAAGCGACCCGAATACGTAGGCAGAAACACTTCGATGGTCAGCTGGCTCAGAAGTCAGTCTAGATTCAGGTTCAACAGCTGCAACTCTTCAGTTCTGGACTTTGTCACCACTGCCTGTGCGACTACGAGTTCTGCTACCAGCGCTGCAGCAGCTGTGTTGCGACTACAACACCGTGGTCCTGTTTACACACAGAAATTCATCTTCGTCCTCTTTGCCTTCAGGAGGGCACGCCTACTGACCAATGGAGAGTATAGCCAACACCGTGAACCAAAGCTACGTCGATGTCAATAATGAAAACTACCATCGTCCTTACACCTGCGAACTGACTAAGAAAGAATCATGAACACAACAGCTCTACTAAGGACACAAGAACAATAACAATACCAAGAACCAAGAACGCAAATGACAAGAACAATCGTCATCAACAACAACAACAACACGACAACGACAACGACAACGACGACAACGATAACAACAGCAGCAGCAGCAACTGCAACAGCAGCAACAGCAGCAGCAGCCAGCAACCAGCAACCAGCAAACAGCAACCACAACCGCAACAGCAACAACAAGATGACTACAACGACAGCAAGAGGCGTACACCCCCTCATCCTCCCCGGCCCGAGTCAGCAGCCAAGGCAAGGAAAAGTTGGGCGTACTGTGCACGCACCAAACCTGCCCGCACTCCGCAGGTTCATTGGGTCAGCGCAACGTAGGAGCATTGGAGGGTGCCTACAGGGTCTTGAGATTTCGTGCACATGTCGGATGCTTGGTTCCTGGGAGCTCTTGCTTGTGGGAGCGCTACCAGTGGCCAGCGCATCGGATGCACAAGATAAACAAAACATTACATAAGGTTCGCTCTTTGAGCGATGGATAGCTGCGATCCCTGTGGACCTCAGCAACTGACGCCCACTGCCGCAAGGTCGCCAACTCGAACGAACCAAGAAAGCGTTGAGGTTTGAACATGGCAGCTGAGTACATCATGGGCAGTTGAACCTTATGCAGATGCTAGGTACCCTTGCAGAGTGCAGCACCCCATGTCGTCCCGCTCAGCAGCCCTGTCAGTGTGCGTTTGTAGGGTATGACATAGGAACAACCGAACAACAGTTCTATTCCTTGGGCCTCTTTCGCCAGTCTAAACTCAACTAGCCGCGCACTGTTGGCACAGTCTCGACAGCTCCTTTCAAATTTGCTAGATTTACAGCTACGATTACAATCCCGATCCTGATTGGACGAGTGCTCCAGTGCTCATTACTGCCGTTACTACTAGTACTACACCTTTCGAACCAACGAAGTTCTCGCCAGAGCCGAAAACAACGTGCAACAACACCTAACCAGAAGGCTGCCCATACTCATTCCACTTTGCTTGTCTTCTCCATGCTGCCACAATACTGTAGCACGGGCAGTATGACTGTTCTCGCCAGCTTCCCATCTGAAACCCAGAGCTATCGGAACCAAGAGCTTAGGAGGGCCTTCACCACGGAGTTGAGCGGCACCTTTCAGGAGTACGTTGCTGTCTCGACCGATCGCGAGGCTTGATAAAACAGCGCCCACTGCTGTGGATCATGACGACCGGAGATCGTCTGGAAAGCTCGCCACGCTGATTATCGTTGAGAAACATACAAATCTTGCTAGCGGCAGCAGTAAATAGAAGCAGCGGTGGCGGTGATAGTCGTTGTAGTGCTGTAGCAACAGCAGCAGGAGCAGGGGCAGGAGCGAGTAACAATGGTAATCAGTAGTGGTAGCAGTAGCGACAGCAGCCATACGAATGGCTAGCAGTGATAGCGGTGCTCACTACAGTGATTGTTGCCAGAGTCGGTGTTTGCTGTACGGTTAAGCATCTTGGTACAACTGATCTCAGTGTTAGTTGACTACATGGTCTGCATATGCCTCCAAGAAACCTAAGACCAGGATCGTCGCCGCACATGAGACCATAGGCGGATCAATCTAAGAAGCTGGCTAGCGGCCAGGGGTCAGGGGGCCAAGGCTGGGTGCTTCGGAGCTTCAGGCTTCCTTCAGCTTCAGCAAGAGCCCCTCCTTTGGGCTTTCCTCGAGATCCTACGCTTCACACCGTGTAGATGCTTGTTCGCACGCTCTCATAGTCCGAGGACCCCACGCCGAGGCTTTCCAGACCTGAGGCAATCCCGTCATTAAGTTGAATCTTGGCATCTCATGTATTGTGACCTTCACAGCAAGCATCTTCTTTCGACGGCAGCAGTCCCCAAAACCCCCAAAAGCCTAAAACTTCAAACCCCCTCCTTTATAAACTGTCTGTATATCGTCCCCTGCAAAACTTCCGCGACTGCCGGCCTTCTTCCTCCTCGTCACCTCCGCCGAGACCCTCATCCTCAGACCGAGGCAAAGAGCTTCGCGGCTGCGATGTAGGCTTTAGGGACTTTAGGGCATCCCACAAGAGCCGACAAAACTCTCCAGGATCAGACCAATGGAACCTATGACTGTCACCGACATGACCATAGTCGCGAAGATGTTCTGGATGACCAAAAATATCAAGGCCAGTCCCTTCGAGCGAGCGTGCAGTACAGGGTGAACTAGAACCGCACGAACATTAGCAGGCTTACGACGCTGCCGAGGAAGTCTCTTTAGGCATACACATATTTATACTATATCTACTATATGTTCGCACATGCATTGCGTGTCTCTCTCTTTTGTGGTTCATGTCTGTGTAATGGTGGTGCGACAATGACGGTGATGAGGATGGTGATCATGATGACTCATCATCTTCTTGAGGATCCTGATCATCATGATGACCGCGACCCTGACGCTTGTGCCGAGAATGGTGGTGACTGTGAAGAGAACGAAACCAACGGATGACAGCCAAGGCGATGAGCGTGCTGCAGCCATTTCAATACTGTGGACGATGCTGATGCTGATGGCCATTATGTTGGGGAGGAGGAAATACAGGAATGCTATGCCGATGGCGGTGATAATGCTGCTGGTGATGGCTGCTGGATGATGGTGGCGATGATGATTGATGCGGTTTTGCAGCTGGTCATGGAAGAGTAGAACCGACAGTAGCATTGAAGGTACCTATAGTGGCACTAGAACAACTAGAAAAGATAACAAGGATAAGATCGTTCTATCACTGTGTTTGTTGCAGGTGTACGTTGTCATTTCTGTTGCTGGTTTGCGACTGCAAGCTTCAAGTTCATAATTCAGAAGGATTGGGGAAGAGTCACTGGGAACTGGAGAACTCGAAAGTTGCTGCAAACCATGTCCACCGAACAGCTGAGAAAATCTCAACAGCTCATGTTTCAGCCCTGTAGTATGAGCCCCTGGTATTTCCATGACCCTCCGATGGCGCCTCATCATCTTCCAGTGGCTCCCCGGCCTTCGACGAAAGGCGCAAATGAGGGCAGAAGGCGGTGGAGCAAGATCGCTTGCCGTGACCCGGGCTCACCATTTGGCTAGTTCTCTAAAATAAGTTCCCGTTTTAGGTCCCCAAAATCGTACGGCACTCTTACAAAATGGACCCTCAAAGGGATCCTTATTTAGAGAACGACCCATTTTAGGCAAGAGATGCAACTAGTTGCGGATGGCTCGGAGGAGGGGTTGCGTTTGGCTTCGACCAGAGCCTGTTGTGACCCCGCCCAGCCCCGGGACCCTGACACTTCAAAATTGTGCCCGTTTTATCTGCCTCGCGCGACGTTTCTTGCTAGGACACTGAGGAAGGCTGCGTGGCTTCGTGCTTCTGCTACGAGTATAGCTGCTGCTGCTGCTGCAATTGGTCTTGTGCTTGTGATGTAACCGGGTCGGATGTGAGAGGCTACGGACTAAAACACTGCCAGCTGTCATGTCAAAAGGAAGCATCTGCAGTTGTGATGATGACCCAAGTTCGTCACACGATGGAAGTAATAGCAAACGGACCAACGGAAACTTCGAGGCCGACGCTTGTGGGGAGCCGGCGGCAGGCCCCCGCCGTTTCTTGCCTGAGCATTCGGGGCGCTTTTAGGTTCGTTCAAGGTTGGATCTGGGCGATCGCAGTTCGGATGAAAGCTGAAGCATTTCGCTGCAGTCTTGAAGTTCGTGCCGCTCGTCTTCGAGCGTAGGCACCTGTGTTTGTGTTGGGGCGACCTGCATAGCTTGTCAGAGCCGCAACGAGCCCTTAAACAGGTGGCTGTAAACAAAATGTTGCTGATACCATCATCATCATCATCATCATCTTCTCCACGCGGCAAAAGATCAGTCTTCTGTCCTGCGAGCGCCTGTTCGGCTACTGTATGACAGTAGCTGGCCATTCGATTGATGGCAGGCACTAGTGCCCTTAACGGCATCAGCGTGTGCGCCGGAGCGCCGTGGTAAAGCTTATCATCCCAGAGCAACGTCGTCTGACAGCTGTGGGTGATAGAAAAGAGAACTGTACAAGCAATGACAGCTGATAAAAGTTCAGTCATCCATGGTTTCCAAGGAAATAACCAGCATGCTAGTGTGCCACTTGGTCGTACACTTGTTTCGGGTGGCTCGTGGCATCGAGAGCTGCTGCTGTTCCAGTTGGCAGAGTCGGGCTTCCATTCGAACGATGGCCTGTTGAATCGCTTCCAGGTTCTCTGCCAAGCCCTGAATCTGCATTCGTAGCAGCGAGACTCTGCTCGCGAACCAGTTGATATCTTCTTCCCTCAGCGTCCTGGGTTGAGGGCTCGGCTGCATGTGCACTGGCATGTATGAGATGAGCTCGATGTGTCGGTGAAGCAGCTGCGGCTAATGCGGCATTTGTCTTCCTGACAAGCACTATAACATACATGTTGGTGCTGACATGATCTAGTTGATCTACAGCAAGTTGATACGGCTGTTTTGCGTCGTCCAGCAGCCAGAAGTGCGAACCCGCTTGCACTACCGTCGTGTAGTGTCCCGAGGTGGGGACAGTGCCATGATGCTGAATGTAAGCGACCGGGGAGTATGCTATCCAGTCAACTTCAAGGGTTTGCGGATGTTTAAAGACTGGAATGTGGAGGGTACTAGGCATGATGTATGCATGTTGTAGCTTTCTCACTCCGCCGCCGGTTCGGTGCTGGAACCTGGGCAACTGCAGAAACAGCCACTGCGATGGTGCAGTCAGGCCGTGTAAGCACAGCTGCTGATGCCACTGATTCACAGAATCCTGTATGTTGGGGCTAGGATTGTCTGGGTCCCAGGGAAGGCGCATGCATTTCTGTGCAGTCGCCTGAGCTTGCGAAAGAAGACCTTCTGCAGAGAGGCTCCGGTTTTCCCAGTGGCCTTGGAGTGATGGGCCGATGAGCTTGGGGTGTAGGAAATCAATCAGCTCAGCAACATCATGTTGAGCCTGGGGAGCTGGCCATCCCAGAAGTTTAAACCCCATCAGACGACTTGCCCGGACGGGTGTCCCTGATGTACGCCCGAAAACCTGAAGGAGAGTGTCGCTCTTGCAGCCTACCAGCAAAGCAGTGTGCAAGCCATACAGAAATGAGTTGAGGTAGCAGCTGTTGCTGCCGCCCTGCAATCTGATACGCGGGAGCACAGATGGAAGGCCAATGGTTTCAGCGCCTGTACTGTCCATGCCTGGCTGATGGTGATTGAGTTGGCCATTATGGGTTTTAGGGATTAGGGAGTCAATCACTGGGGTAGGGTGTGTAGGGGTGTCTGAGGGCAGAGTGCTTGGAGCCTCGCTGGTGGCTGGCCCCCTTTCCGATAGACCATGTCGCCCAGCTTGTTGGCCATGGGCATGCTGGGGAGGGAGTCCTTCTTCATGGAGACCCCAATGAGATTCAGCAGTGTGCAGCTGGTCAATTTCTCGAGGGCCTCGTAGAGGTCGTTGGCTGTTCGTCCCCGAAGGGACACCTCCAGATGAAAGGTCGCGAACTGGGAGCCCTGCTGTTCCAGCAGGCTCATTCGTTGGGTCGCTGCAAATCGTTGGATTGCATCGCCTTTGAGGTTCTGGAGCAGGAAGTTCAACAATCTGATGGCCTCGTCGTGCTGGAGGGGGGTGCAGTTCGGGTCGACTTGGAGCTTGCGTTCCTGTCGATTCTATACGCGATAGTTCCAGGCTCCGGTGCTCGAGAGCCATTCGGACTGAATGTGTTTGGCCTTGGCCTCTTCCGTGGCGACCGCTTGCTGGGCTAAGTTCATCACCTCGCGCAGCATGCTGGCCAGTAAGACCGTTCTGAGAGGGGACTGTAGGGCCTCTTCGTCTGAGTCCTTCTTGGTTCGCCAGTCCTTGGCTATCTTCATCAAGGTGCCCAGGGTCCCGTTGGCCTCGTTCCGCCTGAAGAGGACAAAGATTTTCTCGTGGCGAAGCCGGCTGATAATCTCCTCCTGCTTCAGGACCACCTTGCTTAGAAGGTTGAGCTGGTCCTGCGGGCCGTGTAGGGCTTGTGGTCGTTGGTCTCGGAATGGTTGTGGGGAGGAGTAGCTGGGGAGGCTGTCCATCCGCCTCTGTGGCATGTTCCATCGAGGCTGTTGTTCCGGCCGGTGGCGCTTGTGTGAGCGATTGGCTGTCTCTGACAGGTAGTACTCCTCTGGTGGGGAGTCCCAGTTGCCTGCGAAGATCTCCACCTCCTCGTTGATGGCATGTGGGTCGCCCCTGTCCACGTACATCCTGGCAGTAAAGTCGAGCTAGAGTCAGCTGAATAAGCGGAGTACACTGCTGAGTGTGCCTGTGCGGGGCTCCAACGCGGTGGCCACACCAGATGCAGGCACTGTCTCTTCTAAGATGCGACTTGAAGGCTTCGCACAGTTTGAGCGCTCGTGGGAGCAGGTCGGGGTGTGCCGTTGCATGTATGCGATTGTAGTGCTGCTTGACGTGTCTGAAGGATGCTATCCACATATGACACAGAGCACAATGACTTTTGAGCTCGAGACGGACAGCTGGCATGGCAAGCCAGTATTCAACATCCTGACACCTATTTTGGAAAGCAGGTCGGCGCACGAGTGGCAGATTTTTGCTGTCGGCATCTGCAAAAATTGGAAGCTGTGCCGTCGGCGGCTGCTTGATCGCGGCCGGCAGGGAATCTGGCATCGGGGATCGAACATGACTGGCCCCTCCTAGAGCTGGGCACGCACTGCTCTCTATGTGCTGCTCAAGATGTGTCCACCTGAAGAATTGACGATTGCAGAGGCGGCAGGCTGGCATTCCCGCCTGCGAGTGGACTGCCGGGTCGAAGGTTGTGGGGTTTTTGGTACTCACCTGGGGGAGATGCTTGTGCTGCAGGCTGCAATGTATACGCATGGCATTTTCCGTGGGAAATGCCTTGTCACAGCGAGGACAATTGACAGGAGGTAGTTCAGGTGTTTCGGTCATCAAGGTCCTGGCGGCCTTCAGGAGTATGGCTTCCAGGTTGGTGGCCTGCTTGTCCAGGAAGTCGAGGGCCTGTGGCGTGGTTGTGATGTCCGGGTCGACGGTTTGCTTGGTTATGAGCCTTTGCTGATGCAGTAGAAGTGCTTGCTGCAGTTGCCAGCCGGGAAGTGGGAGTCTGGCCTGGGACCAGACAGCTTGATTCGTGACATGGGTGAGGTGCGAGGGTACCCGAAGTATGGCCCTAAGGTGACGGGTGAGAAGGGTGGTGAGACGATGGAGGGTGTGGGCCGTAACACCCACGATGTGCTGTGAGTAGAAGACACTTGTGCACACGCAAGCTCGCCACAATCGGATTCGATGCACTGCACCTAAGTGAGGGGATCCGTTCAACAGCTTCCGCAAGCCTTGGTAGCGTTGCTGACAAGCTTTGATGCGATGTGTCATATTACGCTCCAGCCTTCTGTGGTATGTGACAACAGTACCTAAGTACTCATGCTGGTCTTTGATTGGCACGCTACAGTCGCGATCGTTCACACGAAGTTTGAGATGCAGCTGCCCTGCCTTCATGAAGGTGTGGTCACGCTTGAGTCGGCTGGCCTCCTTGCCCGTCAGCTTTAGGAGGATGGCTGTTTTGCTGTAATTGACTGTCATGCATAATTGCTCAAGGGTAGATAGAATCAATGCAACGTCGGCAAGTGCGGCTTCTAAGTCCGATTCCGAAGTGATGATCCACGCTCCCCACACATCATCCGCGAAGAGGGAGAGTATACGTTGAATCCAATCTAAGCTTCGTTGTTGCTGCAACAGAGCAACAGAGTGAAGAAGGCCAAGGTGAAGAAATTCCAGAGATATGGGGCTATAACACATCCTTGTTTTATTCCGTTGGTGCTTAGGGTGGAACCCTTAACATTCCCAACCTGAAATTTATACAAGGCGTCCTTGTGCAATTGCTGCACCAGGGTGATGACATCCTGGGGGACCTGCTGTTGTTTCATGGTGTGGTAGATGTGTGAACGGGTCACCCCATCAAAAGCACGAGAAAGGTCCAAGGAGATGCATAGGCCCCCTGCACAGAGACGACCACGTCTCCCGGCTTGCTGCTGGAAGCGGTTGGCCTTAGTCTGTTGTAGCAGGTTGTCCACTTGGTGGAAATGACTGTGTGCCTTGGCGATGGCATCGGCTGTGCCGCGTTGCTTGGCATAGGCGAACTGGGGTAGATCCTTGAGCTGTGGTTGCAGATGCTGAAGAAGTTGATCACGCAAGCTGCCTGCTAATGCCTTGCTGGCCGGACTGGTCAACCCTATTGGTCGTAAGGATGCTACCTTGTCGGGTGGCTTGTTGGGCTTCGGAATCCAGACGACATACGAGTTCTTCCAGTCCTCATCCAGTTGGGCAGCAGTGCCCTGTTGAAGGTGGCTTCGCAAGGCCGAGCTGAGTGTGCTGCCGACAGCTTGTGCACAGAGCTTCCAGGTGGCTGACGGGGCCACGTGCTTGGGGACAGCTTTGGCGATGCCTAGTTTGCGAAGCTCAGCTGTGTAAGTACTGTCAGTGATGATGTAGTCTGCTTCGAGCGGCACAAGTGGTGTGTCATCTGGGTGCACGGCGAAGGTGCCGTTGCTGTGCTGCACGATGGTCTGTAGTTCAGCTTCCCGGGTCAGCAGGGATCCGTCCGGGCCTCGGAGCCGGCTGGCAATTTGGCGAGGCTGGGAAGACAGCCTACGGACTATGAGATGCAGGCTTCGCTGGTCTCCACGTGCAGCGGCTTCCTCGGCGAGGTCAACCTGCATTTCGTAGAACTCTCGTTTGTAGACACGACTCTGTTGTCGGAGTTGTCTCGAGGCCTGAGCGAATTCTGCAGCAAGTCGCCACTTGGTGAAGATGTTGCGAAAGGCACACACACCTGGGTGTTTCAGACGATGATAAATGCCCCAGACGTGTCTGGCAAGAGTGCGATAGCCTGGCTGAGCACTGACACGCTGGTCTGTGGCTTTGATGGTCGGGAAGAGACGGCAGGTCTCCTCCTGCAGGATGCGGTTCACATGATTGTGTGCACTGAGTAGGTTGCTGGTGTCCACCTCCGGGAGGCGGGCAGTGATGCACTGCTGCAACTCCTGAGCAGCAGGAGTGTGGTGGCGAACGGCGTGTTGCAAGGCTGACTGGTTATGAGCCGTATGGGGAGGCGGAGGTTTTGTGCCTTGGTAGCTGTGGACGGGCATATGGAGTTGTATAGGGTAGTGTCCTGTAAGTCTGGTGGCCCCGATGGGGAAGGAAATGAGAGGATGAGCGTATTTGGTCTGATGTTTGGCAGCCTGTTGTCGGGTGAGCACAAAGTCAATCTGCGATGTGTTGTCCGGCGCATGATATGTGTGGCTCGGACTGCAGTGCCATGTGTTGGCCGCAACGAGTGATTGTCGTCGCAGCAATGACTGGAGCTCTGCATCATGATTGTCGGCACGACGGGTGGCTGATGGTCCAACTATTGGGTGCTCGGGTTCAAGGGTGGCATTAAAATCACCACAGACTACCAAACTGTGACGAGTCGGCACTCGTTGCACGGCCTGCTCAAGGGATTGCCATATGGTATGTCTATATTCCCTATTTTGGGCAGTGGTGAGCTGAGTTCGCCACACATGTTGGTAGATACCCAGGATGCTAATGGGTAAACCGGTGCACTTTAGAGTGGCTTGTACGAGAGCAAGTCTGCCCGGGTGCATTTCCTGTATGCGCGGGTCCTGGAAGGCTGTGCGGCGCAGGAGGAAGAGCAAGCCTGCAGACTTGCCGTAGTCTGCCGTGGAGCTCCTGCCAGACGAATGCAAGGCTATCCAGGGTCCCGAGTAGAAGTCACTGGTTTCCGCCCAGTGTGTCTCCTGAAGTACAATACACCACGCAAGCAGTTCCTGGAAGGTGGGTCCACTGAGACCACTTGTGTTCCAAGAGAGAAGGCTTAGTTGCTTGACCGGCCTTGTAGGTCTCGTTCTGCTGGTTTGTTTGGGCCTCAGCGCGGCGGGTGCAGCTGGTGGGGGGAGGCGACCTAGCGATGCAACTGTGTGCCACCTTCCTCGATACCAGGTGCCCTGTTCAGCTGAAGCATGTGCACGATTGCGGGCTCGCCTGTAAGCACGCTTGGCTGTTTTGAGAATGCCTGAATGGCTCGCTGTCACGATTTGGGCTGCTGACGCCGTGGTGTGCGCTGGTCCACGTTGCTTCCCTACAGCTGCCTGGGCAGCCGTAGGTTCACCTCCTGCCGTGGCAACAAGAGGAACCCTCACCCCACTAGTCTCTACGATGCAAATCAATAAGCATGTATGTCGGAGACTAGTCCCGGACTTGGGACCGGGAGGGCCTATCTGGTGAGGCTGTGAGATCCGAGGTTTATTCCTACAGGAAAATCTAGGAGCATGGCGTTGTTTATCAGGGTGATGAGGCAAGGGGCTTATGGTCTTAGGGAGAGCATGCAGGGATGCTCCTGCTGCACATTGGCCTGCTTCGGAGGTATGCCCAGCATCAGCTCTGCTCACAGATTGCCTGTGGGAGGGAGGGTGTTTAGGGGTCTTCTTAGTTTTGGGTCGGGAATTATGGCTAGGGGCATAGGGATGCAGGTGTGCAGGCCTCTGGAACGAGGCTGCGCGGCAGCTGCGGGGGCGACACATGGCTCGGGATTTAGGCACGGGGTCTCGGGGACCTGGATCTTCTCCCGGTGGAGGCTGCTGGTCGGCGTCTGGGACGTCGCTCATGTGTTGCCTCGTGTTCAAAAACTTGCCATTCTCGAAGTCGTTCGCCTGTGAGGCGCTGTACTGCCTCAACCTGCAAGCCTTGCCAGTCGCTGGCGTTGGTTCTCCGGCGAAGTCCTGCCAGGCATCCTGCCTGGCTTCTTGCTGGGACACATCTGGTTTGCAGCTCTTGTCGATACAGAGTGTGGAGCCTTTCCACTGCCGTCTGCGACGAGGGCCCAAATAGCACCAAGCTGGTTTCGCTCCAAGTGAGCGACTGCTCACCTTCGGAAGGTATTTCGGCAGCTGCTCGTTCGTCGTCGTCCGAGTCGTCAGAGCTAAGCCTTGGGCTGCTGGAAGAGCTGGTAGCCGCCGCTTTGGCCTTTGCTTTGGCAGCAGCTTTGGCAGCGGGTGCCATTGCCATTCGGCCAGGTCGCCCGGACCTGGCCGTGCAGGTGACGACTTCGTCATGGTGTCCATCGGCATGAGGTAGGTCATCTGCCAATGGAGGTGTCTGCAAGGCTTCCCTAGACAGCATGGCTCCTGGTGGGGGAGGCGGCCCTGCACGACGTGTTGCTTCCTCAAAAGTAGGGGGGCCATGCTGAGCATGGTCCCGAGGAGTGCGCTCCACATCAGACCCACTATTGAGACTATGAGTCTCCTCCTCTTCTCCAGTGCCATGGCTCATGCGAGGTTTCACCGAAGTAAACCCCCAGCCCCAAAAGAAGAAAGACACACCCCGCCCAGCCTACGAAAAGATCACGGGCACTCAGCTTGGGCCCAGGGGCTTTCATCATCATCATCATCATTATCATCATCATTATCATCATCACCATCATCATCGTCATGATCTTGATCATCATCGTCACCCTCTTCATCAATGTGCCATCTTTGCATCATCAGCACTACCAGTAGCATGATAATATAATTCTCTTCCTCATTAACATCATCATCAACGCCATCATCAACATCACCACCACCATCATCTTCAGAATCACCGGGACCATTTTCGTTATTAAAGTCATCAGCGACAGCACAGTCACAGGAAACACACCATCTACTTCCGGTATCTGTCACGATCATTACCATCATCTTCGTAGCAACAGTCGGCATTGCACCTGCATCTTCAAACCCCGTCACTGTTGTGACGATGACTTCGATGACATTAATGCCAATTAGAAGGTGATAGCGGGCATGATGCTGATGTCGACGACCTGGATCATGATGATGCTAAGAGCTAAGAAGAATGATTCTTAATCAGGTTGATGACGGTCATCTGATATCATGCGCAATCGCCATAACACACACGAATGACAGCAGACTTTTCAGCTTCGAAATTTTGCATGCCGCAGTGCGTATTTGGCTGAAGATGTCCCTCTCGGCGAAGCAGGTTCAGATAGAGTCAGGTCGGAAGACAGCAGAGTCCGTGCAAAGAGAGAAAGAGTGTACATCTGACAGGAACACTGCATCCCGGAAAATACCGTCTGCTCAT
>CAJNJA010060041.1:0-10499 GCA_905231915.1 Symbiodinium necroappetens
GGCCAGGATAAGTGTTCACTTTCCCGACATTACGTGTTCAAAACCATACTCAAATATAACCGAAATTGGCCAGCCCACCCCGTCTAAAGAGAGGGGTCGATTTACTGTTACAGGCAGTGTCTAATTTATGTATGTATACATACACATATATAGGTGTGTGCGTGTGTGTGTGTCCATGTGTATACATAGATGCACATATGTTTTTACTTATTTATATATATATATACACACACACACACATGCATACATCTACAGGTACCAGGTATAGAACGGTATTTTTTGAGTTGAGCGTGTCGATAGTCAATAGTTGTCGCTTGGTGTTCATAAAAAAGGATTGATGGATGGTTCAGGAGATTGTTGAATTTAGGTTTCCCGAAGGTAAAGCAATGCATGACGACTATCGTCAGAGTCGGTTGGGAGTGGAAGCCCTGCATTCTAGCTTGGGGCTTGGAGGTTAGAAAAGCCTAAACCCCAAAACTCACAGCACATATACCTCAAGCATGACCTGCGGCCTAAACCCTAAAACCCTAAACCCTAAACCTAAACCCCTAAACCGTCAACCCCTGTGCTAAGGATGGGGGTGGGTCCTGGCGCCTGGTGCTCTCAGAGGACACTGCAGCCACAGGAGCGTGGTCGGGCAACAAGGCGGAGATAAGCGCTATCCTGGGTCCTTGCTACTATAATGGGGCCTTAATAATCACCCATACTATTCTGGGGTTTCGTCTGTCAAACATAGTATGCTATATCCCGAAACCCTATTCTAATTGTTAAAGCTCCTACATTACGCGAGCTTAGGATTTAGGGCTTAGGGTTTAGGGTTCAGGCAGAGACTGGGGCTACTCTGGGTTTTTGTTACGGAGCTGATTTTAAGTTACCACAATATTTATACTAAGGAAGAACGACTACTTGATCTAGGGTTGAGGGCTTAGGGTTTAGGTTCTAGGGTTTAAGTCCCTATGAAGTATGGTAACTTGTCTTCTCAAGTTCCTGAACCAAAACCCAGCATTCGCTGCTCTAGGGTTTCAAAGGGCTCTTTCTGCCCTTTTGTAAAGACCCTTTAAGGCTTCCTATAGGTACTATAGGGATGAGGTAGGCTCCAAAGTAGTTCCTTTTGGGGTTACCTTGTAGGATCCTAAATAAAAACCCACAAAAAGAAACTACTTTGGAGCCTATGGGTATGTAAAAACTAGAGCGTAGTAATCCCGCACACCTTATTCTTATGCCTTAATGCAACGATGATTGCCAAGTTGAACCGTTGGTTGGGGCAAGCAGTGAAGCCCCATAAACCCTATACAATCCAAGTCAAACACATCCTTTAACAACCCTTAGAAACCCCCAAGACCAGGAATTTCGAATCCTGAAAGATCCTCTGACCTTAAGCCCAGAGCCCTACACCAAAGCCGCTACGGTGGACCCCAGCAAGTTGGAACGTGGCTTAAGGATGGTTAGTGCTAGGATTTCTTATTTCACGTTACCTTTTAAAGACATGAAAAGCCTTAATGTTCCAACTGTGTGACTTCTACAATAAGTGACCTGAACCCCTAAGCCCTAAACTCCCTAAGCCCTAAACCCTAAACCCTAAACTCCCGAAGCCCTAAACTCCCTAAACCCTCTGAACCCTAAACTCCCGAAGCCCTAAACCCTAAACTCCCTAAGCCCTAAACCCAAAGCCGTATAAACCCTTAACCCTAAACTCCCTAAACCCTAAACTCCCTAAACCCTAAACCCCCTAAACCCTGAACTCCCTAAACCCTAAACCCTAAACTCCCTAAGCCCTAAACCCATTAAGGGAGCCCTGGCTTCTGAAGTCGGAACCCCCCCCCCCCCCCAAACGGTTTAGGGTTTAAGGTTTAGGGTTCCCTTTAAGGGGTCCTGTTTAAGGGCTTAGGGTTTAGGGTTCCCTTTCAGGGTTCCTTTTAAAGGTTTAGGGTTTACTTCAGAGACACGGAGCTCCAACCGCTCAGCCTCTACCGACCCGAGCTCTTGGTAAAGAGCCCCCACCATGCACCCTTTTTAATAGGGTTTAGGGCTATAGGGGTTTGGGGGTCTAGGGTTTAGGGTTTTAGAGGTTTAGGGGTTTAGGGTTTATAGGGGTTCTATGTGGTTTACTGCAGAGTTTCTCAATGATTTTAGGGTTTCGGGTGTGGCTCCATGTACCTGCATAATAGGGATCTATATACATATTTTGATATTTTTAAAGTTTTTATCTGTAGATAGATACGGCTTGCGACAAAAGGTGTCTGTACAATAGGGTCTATGAAGGTAATTATCAGGTTGCTATAAGGATTCCTGTGCAATAGGGTTCCAAATGGGTTACTATAAGGTTTCTACAAGGTGTCTGTCACGGTTCTTTCGGGTTTCGGGTTTAACGCTTCATGCACCTACAGCATAGAGTTTTATACGGATTACTTTAAGAGTAATCTCCAAGGATCCTATAACGGTTCTTTAGGGCTTGGGGTCTAAGGCCCCATGTACCTACATAGCATGTACTTAGGGTTCCTATAAAGGTACGATAAGGCCTACATCTGTACTATATGGGTACATGGAGCCTGGGGGAATCTGCCCCCAACAGTGGTACTTAGTTCCCGAGCGTAGCAAGAAGCCTGAGAATCTGCAGCCAACCCGAAAACCCTGAACCCTAAACCCTAAACCCGAATCCCTGAGCCCCGAACCCGCAGGTATGGCCCGGAGCTTTGGCATTGTTGGGGCATTTGCACGAGACATTCGGCAGGACTTTGCTGCTTGCATGCACAGCAAGTTCCGCTTGTGAGGCTCTTTGGGAGTCCTCTTTGCGTTTCTGAAAGTTGAGGTTAGGGTTTAGGGTTTAGGGTCATATTGGGTTTAGGGTTTACGGTAAGCTGAGTTTAGGGTTTAGGGTTGAGTGCTGTTGCTACATTACACGGAAGAGCTGTGTCCGTAGTGATTTTATTGCAGCCCCACGGGGATTGTAGTTTCGGCTTTGGGGCTACCCGGTCTGGGTCGTTGGGAGATCTATGAAAGCTTTCAAAACTTTGGGGTTTTCGGGGTTCGGGTCTCCAAACCCTAAACGACCCGAAACCCTAAACTTGGCCCTAAACCGGGTTTCGCTGTGGACTTCGGACATCTGCGGCTAAGGAGTTGAACGCTTTAAGGCCGCTTCAGGCAACCGTAAGTCAAGGGGGTCACGGATCCCAGATTATTCAAGCCAAAACCTTTTGGGTGGGGGGGGGGGGGGCCCTAGTATTCGGGCCTCCACATAAAACCCCAAACCCTTAAGCACTTAAGCCCGAAACCCCATAAAGGAATCCTAAACCCTAAACCCTTAAACCCTAAAACCTAAACCCGAAACCCCATAAAAAGGAATCCTAAACCCCGTCGAGGGTCGGCTTCCGAATCCTCGAGTTGGGCGCCGGGCTCCCGCTGCTCAGCGCCTCCTTGGCAGCCTTGGGCGCCGAGGCGCGCAGTTCCGGGGCCTGGGGTTTTAGGGCTTTAAGGGTTCAGGGTTTAGGGTTTAGGGCTTTAAGGGTTCAGGGTTTAGGGGTTAGGGGTTCAGAGTTCAGGGTTTAGGGTTTAGGGTTTAGGGTTTGGTAAGTACCCATACGCTTCAAAGTAGTTCCTTTTTGTGGGTTTTTATTTAGGATCCTATAAGGTAACCCCAAAAAGGAACTGCTTTCGAGCCTATGGGTAGGTCCTTGGGTTTAGGGCTTCAAGGGTTCAGGGGGTAGGGTTTAGGGGTTTGGGGTTTTGGGTTTAGGCGTTAGGGCTCAAAAGTATGGAGTTGGAGGATCATGGGACTAAGTAATTACACTAGTAACGTAACTATACCTACCACTGATTGAACCTTCAATTAAGGTACTCATAACCTTACTCACTACCCATAGGCCCCTGAGTAGTTCCTTTTTGTGGTTTATATTTAGAATCCGATAAGGTAATCCCCAAAAGGAACTACTCAGGGGTATTTCGGAACTGTCACAAACAGCCGGTTTTCAGACGCTGTAGAGTATGAGTTGAGGCTTGAGCTCCTAAACGTGGTTGCTCACACTTCTTTCAGGAGATCCCCCTGCGATCCTCCAAATAGGGATCCTTTAAAACTCTAGGTTCCTCAGTAGCACCCTTTTGCCCTTTTTATTTTGGGGGTCTCCTTATTAATTCCGAATACTAGGAAAAAGGGTACCCTTATTATTTAGGGGTCACTCAGGAACCTAGAACTCCATATAGGGTCTTCAAGGGAATTAAAAGCTTTAAAGCCCTAAACCCTAGATTAGGGTTTAGGCTTTGAGGTACAGGTTGGAGTGTTTTATTCATGTTTCCGGATTCGGGTGTAGGGCTTGCGGTTTAGGCTTTAGGGTTTAGGCGGGTTTAGGGTTTAAGTTTTCGGGTTTTGGGTTCGCTTCAGGTTTTGGGTGTTGAGATGCAGGGTTTTGGAATTCGGCTTTTCGTTTTAGGGTTGGTGTCGGCCGTAGAAACCCGTACTTCCGAACTCAATTCCAAGCCTTAGCTGCCTTAGCTCCTATGCCTCTCCAGCCTTAGAACTCGAAAAGCTCATCATGATGAGCCACTGCGTAAGTTTTAAAATTCCTGGCCTCTTGTTTCATGGTGAAGGTGTTTGAACTTCTACACCAAAGCCCTAGAGCCCAACACCCTATCTTAACATATCTTAACTATATCTAATTACGATACCCTACGCCCTAAACCCTAGAAGGCTCCCATCAAGGTTTTTCTTTACAAAAACGCATAGTCTTAGGATGGGATCATGTTTAAGGGGCTGAGGGCTTACAAGTTTAGGGCTGGAGGAACGGGGCGTTGATCCCGTCGGCCTGAAGGCTCATATCCCCAAAGGATCCTAAGTACCGGGTTTCTGTATTAGGAATTACTAACAGTACTTAGGACCCTTTCGGATCATGCTTCAGTCATCCTTACAGCTTTTAGGGTTCGTAACACTTTGCTCGCACTCTCTCTCTCTCTCTCTCTGTCTCTTGCTCTCTTTTAAACTTGTTCTTCCTATGTTGCTCAGGTGAAGTGGTGGGGGGAAGCTTTCGGCCCGAAGCCCTAACCACCAAGATTTACGCCCATTTGAAATCAAGCTTTTTGTTGACTGTTTTGGGTCCCAACCTGTTTTAGTGTTCAGTTCAGGAGCCCGGAACGTCTCCACACCCGAAGCTCAAAATCACGCAACCCGTATTCCTGAGTTTGGTTTGGGGACTGTACAGCCAAAGGATAGTAATATTGCGTTTTAGCCCATGCTCAAGAAAAGTTCGCGTGTGCAGCGCTGTTGCCGCTTCTGTGAGACGACTTCACATGTACTGCATGTGCTTCAGGCAGCTCAAGATTCTCACAGCCGGCGCTGGCAAGTACTTACGTCGCTCATGTTCGCAACGAACCGGTGGATGGCTTGGAAGCCCATAGGCACCATGCTATCAATATCGGATGCATGCCGCCAACCCTGCGATGCCGTAGCCGTACCACAGCACTGAAACCTGAGAAAAACTTAAGCCGACACCTGCTCCGCTGCTATGTTGTTTAAGCTATCAGATATTTGTCCTTTGGCTCGCGCATTAAACAACTCCAAGCGGACACATAGCTCTGTCGAGAGGTCCTATCCGACCTATCCAGAAGACCACCAGGTCGAAGCAGTAGAGCAACCACGTGCTTTGAAGCTTCAACAGCGAGACTTGTCAGTTGGTGTGGGGTGATGTTCATGGACTTGTTGGAGTCTTGACCGACTAAGCAGCAATTCATGGTCATGAGATCCGTGGGCTCCATCCAGAGGCGTCAGGCCTGTTTCGGCAACTTTCAGCAGCACCGAGGATCCATGTAGACCCCAAGCTTCAAGTGCCAGGTGTGTGCAACAGACCACCCAGACGTCATCGACCAGGCGATTCTGCCACAGCGTATTGAGAAAGTGGTTGTTGCCATGCGTCCAGTTCAACCCAGTTCAACGTGAATTGGTGGAATCGGCCTGGTTCCGAGGCGCCCGATTAGGAAGGAGTACGGAGCTTCAACTCGGGATTCCGAAGTTCGCATCGTTGTTTCCAAGTTTTTGTTCAGGCCTCTTTTGGATGATTTCCGGCTGGCGCCCGCCTGAGTCGACTTCAAAAGGGCTTGGCACTAACATATTTTGAGTACGTTGTCTTGCAGGTGCAGGCAGCCGCAGACGGACTGATTGAAGGCCTGACGTCTTTGGCCAAAGCCCGCCTTCAGTTTGCAGGTTTCTCGGCTTGTCTTGGTGAGGAAACTGTGCGGAACGGAAATTGGGCAGCTGTGTTTCACTACTGTGTCACTGCAAGACGAACCAGGTCTGTGGACAATAGTCAATGGTCATTCATATGAGTCATTCTTTCCATCGACGTCTTGTCGGCGATCGACAAAGCCGCTCAATTAAGCATCAGCCAGATCGTGCAGGACCCCCGAAGTTGGAAACTTTACTTCATCCCAAGTCTGACACAGTATCCATCAGAAAGCTTAAGCAATTGTGTTTGCCCTGCCCTACACCTACAGATTTACGCTGTTAGGCATGAGCTTCTGTATGAGACCATCCAATTTTCGAGTGGTCTATGAATCTGCCGTACGTTGCCTTGCAATAATCCACATCCTGCATTGTAGCTGCTTTGGTTGAGTTGTTCAAAACTGCTTGTTGTGGAGTACACACTACAGGTGCTAAGCAGTTGTTTTAGCCGAGGTGAGGTACCATAGATCCTGCATCAGTCGCGTGCACTTTCTAGCACGTGACCCTCCAAGTAGTCTTCTGCCTGAGGCTACGCCTGGGGCGGGGCTTTTTCACATCTTCTTCCGGACCGATGTAAGTTCTCTGGCCCGATCGACCTGGTTGTCGGTGCCGACCTGGTCTATGATGGCGTGCCTGCAGCAATTGATAAGTGCTGGATCGGTGTGTTGCGAGTCGGCTTATCTGGGCTTTTTGCCTTGTCACATGAAGAGGTAACACAGGGTCCTGCGCTATTCCCATATGTCCCTTTGTATATACAGTCGTAGGCCTCCAAAAGTCCCTTCCAGCCGGAGAACTAAAGGCATGAGTCGATTGGGAACGTATCCTAGCAGTAAATTCGAGTATGAGTAGGTAACCTTTAACCGTTTTGGGGTACTATAGTATATAATCCCAGAGGTTAACCCTCAGTTCCCTCTAGGTACCGGACAAGCAAGCTATTCATCCCAGACGTGGTGTTTTTTGGCTCCTTGGGGTTTTCTGGGCTAGGAAGTTTTCGTGTTGAACTGCTGATGTTCATCTCATAAAACCCCAAAACTTTGAAGACCTCTAAACCCTAAACCCTAAACCCCTAAACCCCTAAACCCTAAACCCTAAACCCCTAAACCCTAAACCCTAAACCCTGAACCCTAAACCCACCGGTTAGCCGGAGCCATCCCGAGACCTGGATTTTTGAAAATTCTCGGAAGCACCAAAGCCTCAGCCCTAGAGCACAGACTCCGCAGGTCCGAATCTTGGAACTGTTGGTCCCGCCATATATTTCTACAAAATCCTACTTATTTCTATTGGATTTAGGAGTTTAGGGCTTAGGGCTTCTACTAACTTGCCATTGGTACTACTGCTGCTGTCTGTCTCAAAGTTATGATGTTCATGGCCTTCCTGATAGCTGTGATGCGAAGAATGTCATTTTTCGGATTTCGAGTTCGTTTCTCAGACTCTTACGCCATCTAACCCCATAACCTTCATACCCGACAAGGAGAACACGCTTGGATTCCGTATCCCCAAAGTTCAACCTCAAAGCATTACTACTTTCCCGGAACCTTAAACCGCATGCTCCCTTTAAAGCATGAGCCTTAGAGATACAAGAGCCCCAGACCCAAACCCTAAACTCCTAATCCCATATACCCAAAAACCCTATATAAAGGCCCTAGAATCCCTAACCCCGGAGCGGAAAGGCTTTCCAGTTGATGCGCTCTACGAGAGCCTCTCCAATCTCTTGGAGCAGAATCTGATCTGCAATACATCCGTCGCACAGAAAGAACCAAGACGCCAGACAACCCCGGGGTCTCTCTCTCTCTCTCTCTCTGCCTACCTAGCCTATCTGTCTATTTCATCCATCCATCCGTCCATCCGTCCATCCCTCCGTCCGTCCGCTCATCCCATCCATCCGGCCATGCATCCATCCGTCTATCGATCCATCCATCCATCAATTCGTCCATCCATCAATCCGTCCATCCGTCCATCCGTCCATCCATCCATCCATCCATCCATCCATCCATCCATCGTTCCTTCCGTCCGTCCCTCCATCCGTCCATCCGTCCGTCGATCCATCCATTCATCCCTCCCTCCCTCCCTCCCTCCATCCATCCATCCCGATATAAATATAGATAATAAATTGACACATGTGCATACCTATGTACACATATACAGATGCATATTACATTTACATATCTATATATATATAATATTCACATGCACATACACGTAGAAATAAACATCGCAATCTCTCCGTGTCTCGGCCTTTCTATAGACACTCTCATGTACTTATCGTGTTTCGAGGTTCGCGGACCAAATCTCTGAATGAGCTACGGGCCTGCCTTCCTCCAGGCGATGGAGAGCTTAGGGCCGAGGCTGTGCAAGATTCTTAGGTAGTACTAGGGAGACCCCTTAAAGGGGACCCTTCTGAACCCTACTTCTGGCTCGCTTAAAGGGGACCTTATTGAGAAGGTCTCTATCCAAAAGGGTCCCCCTAATCCTAAGTCCCAAAGATCTGTGATGCAACTCTGGATCGATAGCCCAAGGGGTGTAATGTAGGGGCCTTAATAATTAGAATAGGGTTTGGGGTATAGTCTACGATAATTATAATAAGGAACCCCCCCAAAACCCTATTCTAATTATTGAGGCCCTACATTTCCTGTTGATGATATAAATCCTGCATTCCCTCGAGGACCCTAGAGTATGGGAATTTTGGTATATTCCAATTATTATGGGTAGTGCAGGATTTATATCATCAACCGAAGTGCACATGTTCCCCCCTCAGCGTAAGTGGACTAGTCGGGTACTTGCACCCTTTGGGTCCAGCGTGTCTTTCTTCCCACGATGCTGTAAACATTAAACGGCGACACTTCCGCGTTCATTCTAACGATCCAATACTCCAGTGGTTCCCTACCTTTGGCAGCCTTTGGAAGCTAGTATTTCGAGAAGCCCCTTAACCATAAACTCTAAACCCCAAACCCTAAACCCTAAACTTTAAACCCTAAACCCTAAGCCCTAAACACTAAATCCTACACCCACATGACTATTTCATTGCAGACCCTCAGGGTGCAGCCTTCGGGATTTCGGGTGCGAGTTTGGAGGTTCCTGTCTTTTTGCCCTAAGGAACGGCTGCTCTGCGACATTGGCCCTCCAACCGCGACAGCTTCCTGGAGAAATAAGCCCTGAACCCTAAAACCTAAACCCTAAACCTTAAAGGGGGTGTGAATATCCAGCACTGCTATTCCTGAGGCCTCAGGGTCCCTCACACATTCCGAAGACATTTCTAGTATAGGCTCCCCGTCCGAAGTCGAATTGCCTAGGCATCTTCACAGTAAACCCTAAACCCTAAACCCTAAACGGGCTTTCTTTTCAAGTGCAGGGCAGGCGCCTGCGACTTCCCACACGGTTCCCTTGCCAAGTCATGTCCTGACCCCACAGAATGTGGAAACGGTTTAGGGCTTAGGCTTTCGAAACCCTAAACCCTAAACCTTCAACCCTAAACCCTAAACCCTAAGGGTTTTAGGGTTTAAGGTTTAGGGTTTAGGCCTGGGCCACCACACCCGGAACTCCATGACATTGGCGGTAAAGCAAAAAAGCCTAAAACCTTGAGCCACAAGACAACGAGACCCCACGTCCCTAAACCACCTTAAGCCTGAAACCTAAACCCTAAACTCTAAACCCTAAACTTCCTTAACCCTGAACCCTAAACCCTAAACCCAAACTTCATCGTACCCTCAACCCTGAAACTCCAGAGTACCGTTAAGGGAACCGAAACCCGAAGATAAGCCCGGACCCTCCCCGGGCCCATCAGGTTCCGATGACCTTAAACATACGAAGAAGAATCGAAAATAGCGTTATATGTATACATATATACATATTGTATATATGTATTTAGGTATGTTTAAATGTATGCTGCTTGTATGTTTTATCTGTTTCTGCCTCTATCTCTGTCTCTATCTTTATCTCTGTCTCTATCTCTATCTATCCATCTATGCATCCATCCCTCCATCTATCTATCTGTCTATCTATCTTGTTACTTATCTATCTTTATTTTCTATCTTTCTATTTATCCTATCTGCATGTATTCATATTTACATTTATAATGACATTTACATTCGTTCAATGTCCGTGCTTTCTTTATAGTTGTTTGTGTGCTCACTTGTTGTTTGCTTGCGTACTTGCTTGCTTACTTACTCACCTACTTACTTATGTACTTATTTTTTGCTTGTTTACATACTTGCTTATACACATCCATGCATACATATGCTCATACCTACATACAGGCATATATAGGATGTACATACATACCTGCGTACATACATAC
>CAJNJA010060041.1:10575-23777 GCA_905231915.1 Symbiodinium necroappetens
TATATATATATGTGTATGTATGTGTGTGTGGGGGGAACCCAAGAAGCATTGACAAACCTTATAACCTTGATCGAACTGTGCATTAACCCATGGAAGGCCGATCCAGCCCGAAAGAGCCTACAAAGCCCCGAAGCAGGTTTCCAATGACTGCGGCGCTGAGGGAGCCGCGTCTCATCGCGGGCTTCCTGAAGCGGTTTCTGCAGGAAAGAACCTGGGAGGTGACTTGGGTCTACCAGTGGCGCCCCAAATTGCTATTTGTTAAAAGAGTGATATATAGAAACCAGAATAAGGAACCTACGCCGGTTGGTTCTTGGCCACCGATAGGGTTTTTAGGGCCCAGGTTTGTTTCAAAGGTCCGTAGGGGTCCTACAAGAACTGTGCCGAATGTATTTTGGTTCTTCACAGGGATTCAGATGATTTGCTTGTGAAAGGAAGCCAGGTTATCACTGGCAGAGGAAGAGAACCGCTACAATATCCCATTAAGGGGGAGCCGCCCTAACCCCCAGCCCTACTCCTCCTCCTCCTCCGCCTCCTCCTCCTACTCCTACTCCAACTTCTGCTGGCACAACTGCGTGCACTGGCACGTCTTGCGCTAAGCTCTGTCATTGCAGTGTTTCCTTCGACGTAAATTCGAGAGGTACAAGCCGTCGGGGTCTGAGAGCTGGGCAGGGGATGCATACTAAAACCCTAAACCCCAAACCCTAGACCCCAAACCCTAAACCCCCAACCCTAAACCCCCAACCCTAAACCCTAAACCCCAAACCCTAAACCCTAAACACCCGAATTACCCTAAACCCCAAACCCTAAACCCTAAACCCCAGAGCCCGCAGCCATAGGCCCTCGAACCTAGAGCCTAAACCCTCAGACCCTTGCCCTAAGGGTCCATGTACCCAAATAGTAGATACTTTGGCCTTAAAGTAGTCCCTATTTGGGTACTTTGGCGCCAAAGTATCTACTATTTGGGTACATGGACCCGTAGGGTTGCTAAACCTTCAAGCCCCGAAGCCCTAAACCCAAACCCCCAACCTAAATCCTGAGCCCCTACGTCCTCCAGGCGTAGGGTTTAGGGTTTAGGAACCCAAAGGCCCGGTTAAACCCTAGAAAGCCTTTTTCCCTAAGGGTCCATAAGCCCAGATAGCATAATTTGGTTTTACGTTTGTCCCTATTTAGGTGCTTATAAAGCATGTACTGTCTGGGTACATGGACACCTAAGGGCGAAAGCCTAAACCCTTATGGCACCCTACCAGAACCGGTATGATACCCTTCAGGAACCCTTTAAAGAACCCTTTTGGGGTACATGGACCCTTAAACCTTCTGGCAATCCGAAGCCCTGTGAGGTCAAGACCAAGTCAGTTGGTGCCCAGGACTTGGCTGCTCAAGCCTGTGCATGATGGCTCTAGAGTTTGAGGGTTTAGGGTTTCAGAGTTTCAGAGCTCAGGGGTTTAGGGTTTTAGGGTTTAGGGTTTCAGAGTGTTATAGATTGTTAGGGTTTCAGAGTGCTAGAGTTTTAGGGTTGTAAAGTGTTAGGGTTTAGGGTTTTGGGGTTTAGAGTTTTAGGGTTTTAGAGTTTCAGCCGTTTCGGGTTTAGGGGGTAGGGGGTAGGGGTTAGGGCGTAGCTGGGGTTTAGGATGCAGGATCCAGAGGGTTTAGGTGACTTGTCTCGTGGCTGGGGTTTTGTGGGAGAGACACTGGCTACCCATGGGCCCCTAAGTAGTTCCTTTTTGGGAGGATTACCTTGTAGGATTCTAACTACATGGTCCACTCTTCCGTGGGAGTGTTGCAAGAGTAATGGAGGTGCTTCGGGTTAGGGGCTTAGGGTTTAGGGGTTAGGGTTTGGGGTTTTGGGGTTTAGGGTTAGGGGTTTAGGGTTTAGGGCTGTGCCTCCTGCAGATATCTGAGCGCCCGTTCGATTTGGAGTTGGCTTGCTGCGCCTGTCACGTGTGATGCTCGGGCTGCGTGGGCCAAAACCTAGATGCGACTTCAGCCAAGCAGAAATCCTTAGCCCTAAACCCTAAAAAACCCTAAACCCTTAGAGAACCCGAAACCCTAAAACACCCTATACCCTAAACCCAAACTCTCAGATCCAGGCAGCGCAAATGCCCGAACAAGCACCCCCAAAAACAAATCCGAGAGAACCATTGGGCTGTCACGGTTTAGGGTTTAGGCTTTAGGGTTTAGGGTTTAGGGTCTAGGGTTTAGGTTTTGTTCCATGTCCTTTGATGTGCTTGGGTAGTTCTCTGATTCCGGGTCTCTTTTTGGGGGTCCTTTTCATAAGGGTGCCGTACAAAATAGGGGACCGAAAAAGGGACCCTAATTTAGAGAACTACCCATTTGGTTCTTGGTTCCTATCAGAAAAAATGCGACCCACAAGGACAAGGGTATATATATATATATACTTTTGCCAGCAAGTACCTGGACGACCTAGCATACGACTCCTATGCACCCTACACCCTAAACGTATGTGCACAGGCCCCTAAACCCTAAACCCTAAAACCCTAAACCCTAAACCCTAAACGTATGTGCACCCTAAACCCTAAAACCCTAAAACCCTAAACCCTAAGGACCTTAACCGCTGGTTAAGAGAGGACCTCGGAATTCCCGAGCAGAGTCTGCTGCCTGACGGAGAGCCAGCATGGAAGGGGCTAGCCTCTCGACAGTTTAGCGTTGAGGGTTCGGATTCGACAGGTTTGGGTTTAGGATTTAGAGGTGTTTAGGGTAACTTTGAAAGTTTGCTGTATTCCCATGGGGCTTCTAGGATTCTAGGACCCCACCGGTAAATCTCAGGGTCTGGATTGTGGCCTCTGATCTCCGACATGATACTCAAGATACGACATGTTGGAAAAAGTTGCAACCTTCCACACTCAACCCTGTGATTCTTTCTGGCGGGGCTCTGTTTGTGCGCACGATAGGATCTGAATGTGTCTCCCCACCTCTGGGTTAGGGTAAGGTTTGAAGGCTCATCTGCATCATCCAACCTGAAACATGAACCAAAACCATCAAGGTCCGTGTCCTTAGCATAGGGTTCCTTGCAAAACGCGAAGTCGGTCCGCAAAAGAGTTTGCCGCTGCATAGTGGTAGGGCTACGGGGCATGGCACGTTTCACTGACTCTTGCAATATCCAAAGGTATGGCGTACACTATAATAGTCACGGTAGTTTCAGGTGCTGCAGGTAGTTCAGGACCAACCTATTGCAGGATTTTGTCCATCAGCAGCGCATCTGCAACATTTCCTTAGACCTTAGATTTCTGAACCGAGGAAGTAGCTCCATGGCCCGTCCACCAACATAGTACTCTTGGCCTCAAATGGTTGCTATACTGTAAAGGTTTAGGGCTTAAACCGAGTTTAGGGTGTAGGGTTTAGAGGTTAGGGATTCGCGTTTAGGGTTCAGGGCTGAGGGTTCAGGGCCAGTTTAGGGTGTAGGTTGCTTTACCTGTAGTTTCAATTTGTTTGGTTTAACCAAACATATATCTCGGTTCCGATAAGGAAACCCCAAAAAAGAACTTCAACGCAGACTATACGCATGGTTGATGTATGTGCTAGATGGGCACACGGACCTTTAGGCTCAGTGCTTCTATCCACCTGTTTATCTGTTTGTAGGTCTGCGTATCTGTCTACATCTCTGCCTGTGTGTCTACCTATCTATCTATCTATCTATCTGTCTGTCTGTCTACCCATCTATCCTGTTCGTCCGTCTGTCTTGCTCACTCTCTCTCTCTCTCTCTCGTTCTGTCCTCGCGAAGCTATCTATCGCAGAAAAGTCTTGAGCCCTGAATTCCACAGCCAACGCCTCCCCATTTTCGTCTTCCAAACCGCCGAGACCTTGGCCACGATCATCCCACCCGGCTCCCGGGATCCGCCGCTGCAGTCAACACCTGGTGAGGCTGGCGGGGGACACTTGTGACTTGTGGAGCTGGCGGAGCTTTCTGTATCAAGAGAGTTTGGGGTTTACCCATAGGCTCCGTAGTAGTTGCAGAATTCTAATACCATAAAAAGGAACTACTTAGGGGCCTATGGGTAGAGTTTATGGTTTAGGGGGTCACAAAACGTGCCCTAATACCCTCAACCCTAAACCCTAAACCCAAAGCCTCGGAAACCCAAAACGTTTTTGAAGCCCCAATGAATCAATTAGAAAGCCTCCGCTTCTCGGACCTGCAGGGCACGCTGCGGTACCAGCGTGAGGCTCCCTGTTTAAATTTGCGGATTTAGAGTGGAGGGTTTAGGGTTGAGGGCTAAGGGTTTAGGGTTGAGGGTTGCGGGTTTAGCGTTGAGGGTTTAGGGTTTAGAGTTTACAATTCTGAGATTGGGGGTTTAGGGCTTTACGGTTACAGGTTGAGGGTTCAACTAAAAGATGCGGTTTGTTTCACGGCTTCGTGCATGAGAAGCCTAAACCTTGAATCCTCAACCTCCAAGATTGTCAGGACTAGCCGTTGCAGCTGCTGCATTGCTCAATGGGACACCAAATTAGAGCCTTACTCAAACGATGAAGGCCCGTATATGAATTTCGAACAAGATCTACAGCCCCAGAACACCCTGTGGGCAACTGGCGGAACTCTAGCACAAGCTTTGCAAGTTTACAAGACATGACTACTCAAAGAGCCAGTGCGATTTAACGGCATCCTTGGAGGTGTTCCACACGGGTTTGGTTAAGGGTTTTCCAGGATTATAGCGGCTAGTATGAGGTTCTTATCCCGGTTTGTATGCGGCTTCTTGTACAAGGTTCGATAGCAGTGAGGATGTAGGAGTTAAGCATTAGACTACGGTGGTGGAGCAGGTTACTGCACAGCGTCATTTATGCGGACCGAGCGCCCAGGAATATTGCTGCTCACCATTTTGTCCCTAATATATTACTTGAGGCCAAATCCGTAAACCCCAAACGTTCGACCTCCCTGCGACAGGCACTTCCTTGAAGTTCTGTAGACCCAGAGCTGCTGCTGGCGATGGCTACTTGCACTGGGCTTGCTGAACGACGCTCTTGGAAGAATTGCAACGCGTCTCGGCCGTAGATGAGACATCTCAGATCCCTGGCATGGACAAACAAGCTAATTCAAAATAGTTGTGCTATGCAAGCTAACAAATCCTGAGGGTCTACTGCCTAGTATGTTTGCCTCACCGCCATCGATGCTGGGCACTTACGGGCTCGACTGTGGGTAGTCTCATTAAATTCGATTCACGTTAAATGTCGCGCTTACAGAAAGACACGCGTGACATACTGATACGCGGTACCGCAAGTATGCAGTTGCCACAGATGGGCGGAATAGAATGATGGGGCTACATACACCATTCTACACAGGAAAGTACAAAGGTGTAGGCGCACAGGTGTATGACAGACCAGTAGCTGAAGTGCTGAGGAGACGAGGGTTCTGAGACGGCGACGTTACCAGCGAGAGATCAGCCCATGCGGAGACGGCGCTGGGAGCGAAGAAAGCTTGTCATGCTCGTTGCTTGAGAGTTAGACCCCTAAGCCCAAACCTTATTAAACCCATGACCTAAATTTTAAACCCTAAACCCTTAAACCCTAAAACCCTAAAACCCTAAACCCTAAACCCCTATTAAACCCATGAACATCCCTAAGCCTTATAAGCCCTAAACCCTCGAACAGTGGCCGCAAAGAGGCGACTTCAGAATACACTAGCTAAGCAGCTAAGCCCGAGGACAACATCATGGTTGCAAATCACCGGCTCAGGAGGGATGTCTAAGTTCATCCATCAAAGTGGTGGGTGTTTACAAGGAAGGAAGGCCTTAAACCCAGAAAGAACCTAGGGGGCCCTGGGATGGAAGGAAGAACTCGTCGTAGTATTCCCGTACAGCCCCTGGAAATCTTCTAGTACAATGTCCCTCAAACCCCTAGTCTAATCCTTGTGGCAATAGAAACTCTGGCCTTCAAAGAGATTGCTGAGACATGGCATTTCAGAGCCAAAGTTAATGCCGTAGGAGCCTTAATAAGTAGAACATTGGGTTTAGGGTTTAGGGCCTTAGGGGATTCCATGCATGTCCTCGTCAGACTACTCTGCTTTTTGTCAGATCCCAGACAGAACACCCTAAGGCCTGGACCTGGCTAACAATGTACGCGATGGTTCTAGATGACCCCAAAGCAGACAGTTTGAAAGGCCCTCTCCGAATCATTCTTCAGCCCACCAAGCCTCTACCAGCCCCTTCCAAACACCTAGCTCTAAGACCCCAGAACCCCAACCCTAAGCCCAATGCCCGTTCAGAGATGTTCTGGAACTCCTTTGTAGCACTCTCTTAATGGCCTAAGCCCCTGCAGTACACCACTGTAGTACCCGCGACCATGAAAGACACCCTGTTTGGGGTCTGGCGTCTATGGACGTAGGCTTTGCCAAGTAGGGGGACTTCAGGCAGACCGTTACTGCCCGAATTACGCCCTAAACCCTACACCCTACACCCTACACAGATCTACTGTCATGGCCAACTATGCAGGCGCAAATATCTATGCACCATAGACTCCCCTGAAGGCTAGCCTACGAGCACTACTAGACTATGCCCCAAAAACCCAAACCCCTACAGTACCCTTATACTGTAGATCCCGTATATGAGCCCTTGTAGACCACAAAGGAACCCTTATAGATCCCTTGTAGGAGCCCTTATAGATGCCTTATGGTACCCTTACCCAACATCGTCCAGAAGTCCAAACCCTGCTTTGCTTTAAAGCCGGTCGAGGCCAGAAGCACGGCTTCGCAGGCTGTTTGGGATGTTTCATAATTTGCGTGGGAGACCCCCTCAAAGCTATTCATCAGACGGATCCTGGTCTATGCTGGACTGGGTAGATTTATGGTATATAAAAGCCAAAAAAGACATTTGTAGAATACGGTATATCATACTTTAGTATACTATGGTAAATTAGGGTATCTGGCACTCCAGTTAGTGGATCGTGTCAGGTTCGCCCTCGAAGAGGGCCAAGGCCCACAAGAAGCACAACTAGTTTAGGCCATAAGAGATAAGTATTAAAATCTTAAAGGTTTATACCCTACACCCCATAGCCTAAATCCTAAACCATTATCGCTTTGGCCCAAAAACCAGCAACCTCAACGTCGTTTTCAAGAAAGCGAATGCCTCCACTCAATGTTCGACGTGCCTCAGATTCGCTGCTTGCGAAGATCCTTCTGCCCTACTGCCGGCAGGCTCTCTTTTCCGAGCTCGGTTTGGGGGCCTAAACAATCAGAAAACCCCCCCAAATTATTTGGGCCCCAATTTCGACCCCCCCCCCCACCCCCCCCCTGACCCCCAAAAAAAAATGCAGTTTGGGGGCGGGGGAACAGTTTCGACTTTTGAGGCAGATCCGGTGGGCTTTGCCTATAGTCTCCATTGTAGTTCCTTTTGGGGGTTACCTTTTAGGATCTTTAATATGGATTTGGTTAAACCCAAAAAAGGAACTACAATGGAGACTATAGTTGGGGTTAGAAGATTTTTTCACGGTTTGGGGCTTCAGCTTGCAACGTTCAGAAAGGTTGGATCCGTTGAGGCTTCGGGTTTAGGGTTTAAGAAGCTACCCTTTTAAGGACTTGCTATAACGAAGTCATAAATAAGGAACCCTAAAAAAAGAGGTTCTTTAGGGTTTAGGGTTTAGTGCGGTTTTGGGTTTTAGGGACTAGGTTACAGTAGCACAAGAAGCCTCAGACTGCCTCAACACACAAAACCCTCTGACACCCACCCTTCTATGAAGTATAACCTTCGTATGATTGTAAGCGTAGGATCGAGGAGATGTGGGGGTTTCCGAAAATAGGGGACCCTAATATAGTACCCTAAACAGTAGGCTCCTTATCTTAAGGACCCCAAAATAAGGTACCCCTTACTTTCGGAAACTCCCATGTGCTTACATCAATCGAGCCTTTCTCGGATCTCCCAGTACCTGAAGAGATCTCTCTTGTCAAGTCGAATGTCGTTCAATCCAATCGCTATACTAAACCCAAGCGCTGAACGCTAAACCTTAAACCCCAAACCTCAAACTCTAAACCCTACACCTTTAACCCTAAACCATCCTAAACCCTAAACCTCAAACTCTACGACCCCCCTAGAGCAGCTGGTTCAATCGCAAGGCCCCGTACCCTGGGGTTCCGCTGCTGCTTGAAAGGAAGGTTTTGCAGGAAGGTTTTGCAGGGTGTAGGGTCCAGGAGTTTAGGGTTTTGGGGATTAAGGATTTATGCAACCACCTTCACCTTTGACTTAAGTTCTTATCAACTTACTTATACCCACTTAGACCCTAAACCGCAAGCCCTAAAACCCTAAAGCCCAGAGCCCAACCCCCCGAAGTCTAACCCCTAAACTCCACGAGTGGCTTCTCCAGCAGCCAGGTAGCCAACCACCCGAAGAAGCTCATGACCTTCTATGCTACGGCTGTGCTTGTTGCGGACTGAGGAGTAGGGCTCTATACATGTTGAAAGGGTTACCTTAAGGTTGCTGTAATGGTTCTATAAGGGTAGTATAAGCGGGTTTAATGTCGAAGGGTCCATGTACGTACCGATCTGGTACATACTTAGGCCCCAAAGGGGATCCTATAAAGGAACCCCTGCAAGTTTAGGGCTTAAGATGGCCTAGGTATATACCGTCTACGTACATGAACCCTTCGCGTAAGTTTCAATCGTGAGATGTGGGGTTCGCTTGCGGTGGGCCGCCGGAGGCTTTGGGTAGGATGCTAAAGAAATTGATCCCGGTTCTATGCGTGCCGATACTAGTCTAGTAAGGATCGAGCAGGAGGTTTACGTCTACTTTGCCCAACCCAAAGACGAGCTCAGATGCAACCTTTCTTGGGGCAGATAGGCAAGCTGAAACAGCCCAAGCGCATTCGCAAGTCCCTTGCACAACTTCGATGTCATGGTTCCTGTACTAGTATGTACCACAGCATCTTACATAATACCATAAACATTATTCTTAGGGTTCATAGATAAAGCTGGCTGTAGATACGTGTACCCCTACCCTAAGGGTCCTAAGACTTTTGGGAAGCTCAAGATGTAGGGGTTCTGAGACCCCAAAGAGACCCAAGGACTCTCCCTAGGAGATTCCGGACCCTCGTTAGGAGACACCTGGACCCTTAGGGTAAATCCTACTCCAAATCCGCAAGGCTTACGTCAGACCCAAGCCGCCCTCGAAGGACGGAGCCTTCCCACTCGAATCGTTGCAGCTCAGGGCGTAGCGTTTGCAGTTTCGGGCTTGGGGTTTAGGGTTTAGGGTTTAGGGTTCATGAGCTCACCATCTAGCAGCACTGTAAACCTGCAAACCACCGAACCCCGTAAGCAGAAACACCCCAAACCTTAAGATAGTACTGGAACAACTTAAACTCACGAGCCACGCAAGCCTGAAAGCGCAAACCCTCAAACTCTCACTGCTCCCCATGAAACCCTAAACCCTAAAACCCAAAACCCATGAAACCCTAAACCCCAAACCCATGAAACCCAAAACCCATTAAACCCTAAACCCTAAACCCATTAAACCCTAAACCTATGAGCTCTCAGGTACCCTTGGCCATTTTCATCGTGCTGCGGGGCTTTGCCCTGGAGTCGGACTTTAGTGCGGGGACGCCTGACCTTAGGGACTTTAGGGTTTAGGGTTTCAGGGTCTAGGGTATAGGGTATAGGGTTTCAGGGTCTAGGGTTTAGGGTTATTAGGGTTGAGAGTGTAGACTTTAGTGCAGGGACGCCTGATTGGAGTGAGGACTCAGGGATGAGGCTTTCGAAGCCCTTAGGGCCTTAGGGTTTAGGGTATAGGGTAATTGTAGGGATCAGGGTTTAGGGTTTAGGGTATATAGGGTTTAGGGGTTATGGGGTTTAGGGTTTCAGGGTTTGGGATAATTATACGGTTTAGGGTTTAGGGCAATTATAGGGTTTAGGGTTTAGGGTTTCAGGGTACAGGGTATAGAGTTTAGGGTTTAGGGTATATAGGGTTTAGGGTTTTAGGGTATAGGGTTTAGGGGTTTAAGGTTTAGGGGTTTAGGGTTTAGGGTTTAGGGGCTTAGGGCTTCGGGTTTAGGGTTTGGGGCCCTCGACCCCTAAACATGGCCGAACCTGGAGCCTAAACAGGATGGATCACAGTTCGGGCACACCCGATGCCTTCGGTACAGCAAAGACCCCCAAGCAGCGCTTCGAGAGCGTGTAGAGCCTAACATCGGGGCTTACGCCCTGCAGAGCAGATACGATGCCCTGAGCGGTAGAGTGATGGAAGCAGCACTTCCAGCTGCATTGCTTATCAAGCGCAAGGTTTTGCATCAGGTTGGTTCTGATACTAGGTGTTGGTTGAAGTTCATACTTTTTTGGGGGGTTATATAGGGCTTCTGGTATACTACATAGTGGTATGATGGCTTGAGGTTTATTTTGCATTTCCCAGTGCTGAATCGCCAGGTCTCGCTCTTATTACCGCTGTCAGCTGACGTCATCAGCATACGTTGCATCGTACCCCGAAACCCCAAAACCCTAAACCCTAAGCCGTTTAGTTTTTAGGGTTTAGGGTTTAGGGATCGTCCGTGCAGGTGTGACACACGGGTCTTATAAGCCCCCAAAGGAATTGTCTGTGCAACCAGTGGCTGCGAGGAGTTGCACCCGGATATCGATACACCGCTATCCGGCCCGGCGGAAGGATACCCTAAACCATCTTGCAGCGTTTAGGGTTTAGGGGTCCTCAACCCTACCTATACTCTCACTGTAGTTCCTTCACCTTATAGGATCCTAACTATATAACTGGGTGAACCAAAACAAGGAACTACAATGGAGACTACAGGTAAACCCGAAAACCTAAACTAGCTTGCAGCACCCTGCACGCTTGCACAAGGGCCGGGGCACCCAAACCCTAAAGCCCAAAACCCCAAAGCCTTAAAGCCCTCCAACCCTAAAGGCAGAAGGCCTCAGCTCTGCGTCCTATGCCAAAAAAAACGACATCAGTCTCTCCCAAACGAAAAAGGCCTTCGTGAAAGCGGATGGAGCAGCCATGCGAGATCGAGATGTTCCTTGGCTTGCTCTAACCCTCCCATACCCCTTACTAATTAAGGAAGAGATCTTAAACCATATTAGGGATATAGGAAGGACGGGGTGCTTTAACCCGAAATTAACGTCAAGGCCCAACCGCTTTAGGGTTTAGGGCACGGCTCCCGAGTACCCATCAGCCAGGGTCGCAGAAGTGCCCCTTCGTCACCGAACCCTCCGGGCCCCAAGTGCCTCACACTCAATTTTGCCATAACCCCTTACCCTCAAAGGACTTATACTTTAAGGCTTTTGGGCCCAAAAACCCTATTATATAAGCCTTTTGGGCTATTTTGATGTTAAGGGTAAGGGTTCGGAAGGGTTCTCTTCCGATACTTGAATACTTGAGTTTCGGAAAGGTAGTGACTGTAGGTTGCTATTCGATCGGGTGAGCACGAGATGACTCTTTAAGAGCCCTACCCAGATTTTCGGATTTTCGGAAGGATCCAAAAAGAGGGTTCCTATAAAGTACCCCTTAGCTACCAAATCATGATTAGGGGATCCAAGGTCTAAATCCTTCCGGGGGTCTGGGTAAGCCCGAAACATGCTCTTTGGCCAAGCTTCGATCCGGTTGACATCGGAGTCCTGACATCAAGCTTTGTCGCTGTTTATGCTTTTATCGCTTCTCCTTCTTTGAGCTTTGCTTTGCAGTTGGCAGTTTGGCTTATGGGGTTCACTGCTTCTGGTCATAGGGTAGTCATAGGATGCTTCCGAGGTGTATACCCCTAGTTTTGTTGCACACTATGCCCGCCCAAACCCCCGTTCCAGCTATGTCGGACCTACACCACGAAGTGCAGGAGTAGGTGTCGGGAGCAAGGCTACCTGGATATTGATATCAACCAGTGATTGTGAGTATGCCCATAGGGCCCCAAGTAGTTCCTTTTGGGGAATCCCTTATAGGATTCTAAATATAAACCACAAAAAGGAACTACTTAGGCGCCTATGGGTGTGCACAACGTCTCTTAGCACCCTTGTGGTATTGTGTGGCTCGGTGGACCTTACAGTCGGGCTTAATTGGACAAGTGGCTTTCCGCCGTGCAGGCTCCCTAAAACCCTAACCCCAAAGCCTAAACCCACCCAAAAAAAAGGCTCTGAAAAGAAAACAGAAAGCCCCGAACTCTAAACCCTAAACACCGAAAACCAGGAAAACCCCGAAACCCCAAAATCCTTAAACCCTAAAAACCCTAAGCCCTAAACCCCTAAACCCCAAACCCCTAAACCCCTAAACCCCTAAAAACCCTAAACCCCCAAAAACCCTAAACCCCTAAACCCCATGACCCCTAAACCCTGAACCCTGGAGGCCTTCTTGCTCGCCTTGGGGGAGAAGAAGGACCTGACGGGCCGTCGTCTGCTCGAGGCCGGCTACTTTTAGGGGCCTTAAATGGGTTCGGTAATGGTTCGGGTTTAGGGTTTAGAGTGTAGGGTTTGGGGTGTAGGGTTTAGGGTTTAGGGGCCTTAAGGGTTCGAGACTGGTTCGGAGAGGGTTTCATAGGGTTCCTTTAAAGGGTTTCTTAAAGGGTTCTATAAGGGCTACTAGGTTTCTTAAAGGGTTCGATAATGATTCGGATACTTGGAGGTTCATGGGTAGTTATAAATGGGGTTGTAAGTCCGCTAATATGGGTTGTAACTATAGTTACCCTACATTTAACCCCACTTATAACTACCCATGAACCTCCAAGTAGGGGTTTCATAGGGTTCCTTTAAAGGGTTCTATAAGGGCTACTATACGAGTTTAGGGTTTAGGGGCCTCAACACATAAGAGAAGGGTTTTGGGCTCCTGTATGGTATAGTTATAATAAGGAACCCTAAAGAATCATCTTGGTAATTATTTAGGCTTATATATTAAAGGGGTTAAGGGTTTTTGAGTTTAGGGGTTTAGGGCTTAAGGGTTTAATGGTTTGACAGTTTGTGGGTTTAGGCCTTTTGGGTTATAGGGTTAGGGCGGGTTAGGGTCCTAAGAAAACGGAAACATCCTAGAACCCCTAAGCCCTAAGATCATCCACCCGTTTTAGGTTAGGGCTGTTGTTGGGCCCTAAAAACCTAAACCCTAAACCCTAAAAGCCTAAAACCCTAAACCCTAAAACCCTAAACCGTGGCTTTTGTTGGGTTTTGGGGCCTAGGTTTACGGAACCTCCACTTCGGAAAGCCAAACCTCGAAGCTAGGCCGCTGAAAGACAGGTCGAACGACTTTCAGGCTTCCTCATTTTTTATACTATATACACATATATATATACACAC
>CAJNJA010060052.1:883-12754 GCA_905231915.1 Symbiodinium necroappetens
TTTAGGGTTTAGGGTATGGGGTTTTGGGTTTAGGACCTAGGATGTTGGTGCTGGTCCCAAGTTCCAGCTTCCTTTCTTTTTGTAACAAGTCTTATGGAGAGCTCGGCATTATATAGCACAGCATATTTTTGAGAAGCACCCATTGTACATTACACACACACAACAATGACCCTGGGCGTGCGCGTTTTGAATGGTTTCGGGCTTGCAACCAAATCTTGAATATGCGCAGAAGGAAAACTAATAAACGGACCCTAAACGACTATGCAAAAAGAACCCAAACAACCAAAAGAGCGAAGACTGCCAAAAACAACACAGATACCAGAAGAATCAAGATTACAAAAAAAACCACACACAAATACCAACAGAACCAACAAACCAAAAGTACAAACCAAAAAATCAAAAGAACAAGAAACAGCAATATTTTGGCACTCCTGGAATCTGTTGCCCGAATTTCCCAAAGCTCCGGCTTATTTTTTGTTATTTTGTTGTTTTTGGTATTTTCGTTGTTTTTTGTTTCTTTTGGCATTTTTGTTGTTTTTGGTATTTTTGGTACTTTTGTTTGGTTTGGGATTTTTGTTGTTTTCTTTCGGTAGTTTAGGTTCTTTTGTTTTTGTGTTTTTGGTATGTTTGATTCTATTGGCTATTTGTGGAGTTGGCGGCAAGCCCTAAAGCCATCGAAAACGTGCGTGCCCAGGGTCGGAGCAACCTGCAAAGGGACAATGCACTTCAACTGAGCTGACATTCGTAGATGTGCATATGTATACATATGGGTACAATAACTACTCTAGCTGCTATATTATAATGCTGTCACCATGGCAGGCTAGTCGACAATTCTTGGATACAACACTCAGTTATCCATCAATTTCCGCTTATGTCATAATAAATACTGTACTATTGAGTAAGTGTTTGCGTTTACAGAGATAAATAGTAATGCGCAAGTACTTCCCATATTTATTGTTGAGAAACAAGAGATGACTTTTAGACGCAAGAGATGAGTTTTAATGTATTGATGGTCATATTTTCGGCATATAACTATGGTATAAACTATTACAAGTACATAACCATAAATCGCATGCAAATAGAACCGTTTAAGTACGCACACACACACATATATATATATTCAACAGGTTTATATGTGAACAAATGTGTGTATGTGTATGAAATATATGTGGTTTGTTTTTGAGATGTATGAGCAACTGTGTGTGTGTATCTATATATATGGGTACATATATATATATATGTTATATATATGATATATATATATATGATATATATATATGATATATATATATATATGATATATATATGATATATATATGTACATCATGTATGATGTATATGATATACATGATGTATATGATGTATATGATATATATGATGTATATGATGTATGTGATGTATATGATATATATATATGATGCATATATGATATACGATATATATATATATACATTTCATATATATATATCATATATATATATATCATATATATATATATATCATATATATATACATATATGTTTGAAGTACAGTAATGGGGTGTATACTACCCTGTATTCTGAATCGTACATAGGCAGCTGGAAATACGGTCACTAATCGAGCGTTATCTTTTTATTTCATGATGTATTTCATTATCTGGTTGTTTACCTTTGTATTGAATTACAAATTCGTCAAAGCTTCAATTACTACCAACAGATGTTAACGGAGTGCCAGCAGAAGTTTCATCTTCAATTTCATCATTACTCTTATTCTCATCAGATTTTTTTATTGTATACAGATGTTTACATTAATGGAAGTCCTTATGACACCTAAGCGTCAATAAATGGACGCACATGTATACAACACATAGGCCAATGTACTCCAGGTAAAACACGTGTTATACGTTGATATTATCGCATAATTGTATTGTTTCCCTGATACTTATACATGTGTTGATCTGTTTTTCTTTTCCTTAGTTGACATTCACACTATGTTTTGCCTTCTCCTATTCATAGAGCCACAACTAGAACATAACAAGTTCATATACGTATCCCTTGTACATTCCGTTTACAGGTTTGTGCATGATTATGTACCAAGCGAAGGTTAACCAGGCGCATATTGAAAAAGTCTTGTGCATATTATATATTATTATTACACGTGTCTATACAAAGACTGAATGCTAAGATTTCTTTGTATATAGATGTGAGGTTTAGACAACAAGAGAGTACTGTTCATATTGCGCACAGAGATATGAACAAATACTACGTCGGAAGACCAAAATACAGTATACACGGAATGAGGTGTATATACATATACCAATACAAAGGGCGAAATTTTTCGACCAATATAAGGCCAATTGAATATGAATTCCATATACTCACGCGCACACACCCACAGAGATACATATATATATATATGTGTGTATATATATATGTGTATATATATATGCATATATATATACATATGTATATACATACATACATACATACATACATACATACATGCATACAGAGACATACCTACGAAGCTTCATACACACACACGCACATATATATANNTATATATGCATATATATATACATATGTATATACATACATACATACATACATACATACATACATGCATACAGAGACATACCTACGAAGCTTCATACACACACACGCACATATATATATACATATAGATAAAAATCCAAATAGAAACAACGGCAAATAACAATACTAGTGATAGTAATTAGTAGTTTATATGTATATATACTGGACGGCACAGCGAAATTGTTCCACTTCCCCTTGCTTGGAGTCGGGAAAATCCGCAACAGGTACGTTTGTTTGCTAGCGGCCGATCCGTTTTCAAGGGCCGTGTCTCTAGTTGCTGAAGCTCTAGACCAGACACATAATCATAACCAACAACCTTTTGTGGAGTGAACTCACTTGCTCGCAGAAGCTGCCGATTCATAGCTTAGGCATTCTGCGAAGATGCATTTACACATCACCAAACATCAAAAAGAAGAACGCCCACAGTCCCCCGGACTCCAAAACGNNACCAAACATCAAAAAAGGTGCACGCCATAGTCTCCCGGACCTTCTCTCTCTCTCTCTCTCTCCATATATATGTATACATTATCATTGATTGACTGTAAAGTATGTAAACTCTATACTATGCATTGGACCAAGGTAACAAGTCTTATGAAGCAGATGAGCACCGATGGCGATGACATTGTCAGCTTCGAGGAGCAACTCAGCCGACGCTGATATCTACAGTTCAAGGGTTTAGGGTTTAGGGTACGCTGAATCCGCATAAACCTCGGAGAAGGAGCCGCGAAGGTCTAACAAAAAGGGGTCGCAATGATGCGTAATGCCTGCCTTAATTACATGAAACTGTTCCCCAAAGACGGAGTCTAATTCTTAGGCTCCCTAGTACACGCTTATAGTATAGTAACCCTTATAGAACCCTAAACCCTAAACCCGTAACGAAATCCTTGCAGGAAGGTTCATATTTTGGATACTCTGAAGAAGCGACATCAAAGGCCCGACCCGAAGTTTCCGCATGTCAGTAGACGGTTGATGTGAACCCAGGCCCACAGCACACAACCCCAAGTCCAACATCCAAACCTAAAACTTGGGGGGTTGGGGGTCATTTGAGGGTTTTGGGATGCTTTGTGTATACTGAGGTTGGTAGCTTTGGTTTAAGGATTTCTTCATGTAGGCTGTACTCTACTCTCGGAAGTCTCATGCCGCGACAACAGAACACACAGCATGCAATTCAGCTTGTGCTCGTGACAACGTGGCACATCAAGGGTTGATATGTCCATGCCCTGGGGGCCCGGACCGAGTAAAGGCTGTGCCAAGACGCTTGGCCCAGGTTCGTGGAGTTCTACACCTCAGAAGAATCAGCCAATGACGCCGACATCGTGAAGGCATGCAAGCTGCGCTTCAATGTGCGGGATCTGTCCATGACGGGTGACACCACCGTCATCGACTTAGTCTTAAGTCTTTGCACATTTTATGGTGGGGCCCGGAAAGACCACCTCAAGCCTAAACTGAAGCAGCTATAGTCATCCAAATGCCGCAAACTCATGAAGTGCCCAGCCTTGCACATTCTTTACTCTTTGGAGCAACTATGCCGCTGCTGCGCGCATCGTGATTGCTGTGCTTATTCTGCTGCTGCTGCTGCTGCTGCTGCTGCTGCTTCGTGTCATGACTCTGCGTCTTGTTGTCCACAGCGCAAACCCCCAAACCCTAAACCATGAACACTAAGCTCTGAACCCCTAAACCATACACCCTGGCCCCAACTTGCTGCTAGATGATGATTGCTACAATTATTGTTATTGTTGTTACGATTTTTGTTACTATTATTACGGTATTGTTATTGTTGTTCGCCGTATTATTATGTTGACAATAAGACTTATTCTTAACCCTTGTCTTCTTCGTCTTCTTACTTCTATTTTTGCTTTTACCGATGTTCACTGCTGGGTTTCAGGCGACTTTCCGCGCCTGGGACAAAGACGGCAACGGAAAGCTTTCCAAGCGCGAGTTCTGGGGCGCGCGGGCCTTACAACCCAAACGCCGCAGCCCAACACCCAAGAGGTTTAGGGTTAGGGTTCAGGGTTTAGGGTTGAGGGTTTAGGGTTTGGAAGTTCGGGCTTCGAGAATTTAATATCGAGCGCCCCAAAGCCTTGGATGAAGTGTAGATTCCTCTCAACTTGCTGCCTTGAGGTTCTGTGGGTTGAACATGTAGGTTCGTGTTCAGATGGTATGTTCTAGTGTAACCCTGGCATAGGCTGTTGCAGCATTCTCTGCTCTGTACTGTTCTACCCTAAACCCTCAACTTTAAGTAAAAACGTGAACCCTAGACCCTGATTAAATCCTATTTGTCTAGTGTGCGCCCGGAGTTCTACCAAAAATGTTCTCATAGTGCAGAGTTATGACTTCAATAGACATGACCCTGGCATTGCGGGGGGCCTGATGCGAAGAGATGGGATTCTTGTGCATGCCTGTAGAAAAGTCTCCTCTTTAGATAAGAAGATGTGCACATGCACTTTACTCCTACATACGCTCAATATATTCTCAGTATATGCATGTGTACTTGTAGGATGTGCATGAGCTTGTGTATGTGCATGTGCATGTGCATCTGTGTACGTATAACATAACGAAATATATAGATATAGTATGTAGTATATGTATATATATATATATATAGAGCGAGAGTGTGTTCTTATTATTGCTTTTGCGTTTTTCCTGCTGTTCTCCGGCGGTAATGTCGAGAGGTTCTGTCGGACTGCTCAGGTGATGAAGAAGCTAAATAGCGGCATGACTGATGCCAAGATCCAGCTGCTGTATGCCGTGCCTGGTCGTGGAAAGTCCTGCAGTTGGTGCGAGCCCACCCTCCTCTCAGACTGGTCGGGTCATGTGGCATAAGCCACAGGCCATCAACCAAACCCCAAACCCTGAACTCTATCCCGTTCCCATGTCCTCCTCAGCCAACAACCAGACGGTGCTGATTGGTGCCATGAGGTTGCCACAGGGAGTCAAGGAATGTAACTTCCGTTTGTTCGGTGATGCTGCTCCTACAGAGGCCATGGATGCAGACAACGATGGCCTCTTGGCATGGACCTAAACCATACAGCCCGACACCCCCAAATGAACCCCAACCCCCTCAAGAATGGAGCCCCGAATCCTGCAGCCCTAAAGCAAAAAGCTTGAAACAAGACTCCTCTGATCCTAAACCCTAAATCGCTGGATCCGAAACCTCAGCCAAGAGCCAAAAACCCTCAGACCCTAAACATAAAACCCGTTCTGAAACCTCTATAGAAGTGCTATAGACCACTGAGCCCTTCTGAACCCCCATGAACAACACTAAAGCCAAAACAGGCTCTTCTGAAGCTGTTTGGTGGACTTCAGGGTCCGATGCCTCTTTGTTTTGAGGTTCAGAGTTTGAGGGTCTAGGGCTTTAGGTTTCAGAGAGTGCAAGTGCCTCATGGACTCAGATTCTGTACCAAGACCCGCTGCATAAACGCTGCCAGACAGCCCTAAACCTCAGCGTTAACCCCTATAAACCCTAAACCGCTCACCCTGAACCCTAACCGTCACTAGCACAGCTTTGCGTTCGGGCTGCGACCCGTGCCGCTGCTTGCCCCCTTTGAAGGTAGGATCTCGTATGACGAGTGGATAAATTACATGTTCAAGGCCTGAGGGGGCTGCTGTAGTTTCTCCCCAAGGGAGGTGTGAACAGCACATTTTCCAACTCGCGCTTGCGAGGTCTTGGAAGTTCCACCTCAGTTAGGAATGATGTTGCTTTGATGCGGCGGCGTTTGAGGGACTGTCAAGCGAATGGTCTACCCGTGACCTCTCTGGGACAATCCGCCCTTTAAAGGGGTTTCTCACGCCGACCGCCATTTCCGACGTTTCACCTGATCCCGCACATGCAGGAAAGAGTTAGGGACGCCCTCACCATTTACAGTATACAGCACCAAGCAGCGCATACATGCCGCCGTGCACTTCAGTCATTGTTGTCTACCATTTGCTCAAGCAGTCTACCACTTCACCCGAAGCACCACGCCCCAAAAATGTCCTGAAATCGGTCCTCTGTTTTGCGACACCTGCAGGGTTTCATCAGCTGTCGAGTCAGCCTCGTGTAGCTGTAATTTTTGCCTGTCATGTTTTGTTCAATGAGCCTGGCCAAAAAACATCTTCGCATCCATCCTTGTGCTACTACTACTACTACTACTACTACTGCAAGCATCATGGCAAGGAGGAAGATGAGGTTAAGACTCAAATTTCGCAGCTGAACCCAACGCTCATGCTTGGACTTGAAGTCCCCAAGCTGAGCTTAAGGCCTAGAGTTGAGCCCTGAACGCCAAAGCTAAACCGCGAAGTCTGTCCTGCTTCCTGAGGGCACCCCAAGCAGCGTCGATGCCGTTCGGCGCGCCAGGCGGCCTTAGTTTCCATGCTCTGGGGATTTTGAGGCTGCAGGGCTTCTCCTTACTGGAGTCCATGACATGGGGGCGCTAGGCATTGGCACGATCATTGGTTGCACGCAGAGGTTTTGTGTTTCTTGCAGTTGACGCTACTCCCATACGTTTCTTCACAGAGGCTTTGAGTTGTTGTCATTCCTGGCTTTCAAGATGCTGCTTGCAAACAGGCATGGGCTTTGTACCCGGAATGCCACAGATGCTTCGGGCTGAGTATTGCGCAGCCGAGGGCTGCAACCACCCAAATCCGTTGTTTGGAAACAAAGGCAACCCTTGCTTGCTTTGTAACCGGCAGCAAAGGACCACCGCACCTCGTGTGAAGATTGTCGTAGTCCCTGCAGGTGCGAAGATGTGGATCTTGTAGATGGTTTCATTTCGCCACATGACCTCGCGCTGCCAGTGTTACCCCATGTTTGGCAGCGGCCAAGATGGCCAAGCACAGTCAGTACTCAGGAATGCTCCAATGGCGCTTCAGCAGCTTCAAGTGCCGACCGTCGTTATGGGAGGTGCCGAGTGATCGTAGTCTGTTCACGTAAATCGTGCCTGATGGTTATCGCGAGCATCGTTCACGATGTGCACGAGCAGTGGTAGATTTCTGCTGCACACATATTCTTGCCAAGTCAACTTGACACCCTGAACCCCAAGACCATTATCCGCAAGTCTTCTGGAATAATGTTGCTCACTTAAATTCAATTCCTCGCTCCACACCCTAAACCCTAAACACTAAACCTTTATCCCTAAACCCTAAACCCCACCCGAAAAGTCGCCCCACCGCCAGAGGCGCGCAACAGCTTCCGAGAATAGCCGTCCAGCCAGGGCAGAAACCTCAAAACTGGTCGCCCAGCGTAGGTGTACAGTCACTTACGGCTTAGGGTTTAGGGTTTTAGGGTTTAGGGGTTTAGGGGTTTAGGGGTTTAGGGGTTTAGGGGTTGGGGTTTAGGGTCTAGCGTTTAGGGTTTAGGGTGAAGGCCTTGTTGGTTTAAAGGCTTAAAGGTTCAAAGGCTTGGGTTTCGGGCTCGGTGGCAAGGCCCAAAGCCATGAAGCCTCCGGTCAAAGGCTGAAATGGGCCAAAATTCCCGGAATGCTCTGCACGCGGGCTTCCGTTTCATATATGGGGCCTTGATAATCTGATTGGAATAGGGTTTTGGGGAGTATCTTGAAATAGGTATGTAAAGACTCCTAGATCACAGGTGTCGGTATTGTCATCTGACGGGCCTTGGCTAGTCAAACCTGGAAACCGGAATCCGAATGCCTGATTGTGGTGGTTTAACCCCTCTGCCCTAAAAGTTCTAGTACTTGAAACTGGGGCTGCTGTGGCGTTTCTGTGAAGCAACTCTAATTACGGAAACGATGTAGACTTGTTTTCAGCCCCCGAAAGAAAGCCTAGTCGAATTGTGAAGGCACCATGTGAGGCCCCTTTATTGCGCCCTTCTGGAAACTCTTGCAGTTGACAGCAGCCCCTCATTAGACCCGATACCCCAGAAACCCTAGAGCCTAAACCCGAAAACCCCAAGACCCCCAAAACCCTAAACTCCCTTAAACCCTGCCATAACCCCTGAAAAGAAAGTTAAAAAGGAGCCCTTAAAGGCCCTAAACCCCTAAACCCCTAAACCCTAAATCCCTAAGCCCCTAAACTAAACCCCTAAGCCCCTAAAAGCCCCTAAAAGCCCCTAAAAGCCCCTAAAAGCCCCTAAACCCCTAAACCCTATGTTAGCGCGGAGAGAGTGAGGCCCTTCGGTTCTCCGATGCCGATGCAGCCTGGGTGGACTGTGAGGGCCCCGAGACGATCCTGCGTTTGGTTGGTTTGGGTTTAGGGTTTGGGGTTTAGGGTTTAGGGTTTAGGGTTTAGGGTTTAGAGTTGAGGGTGTGCAGGGTGTGCGTGCGCGTTTTGGTATGGGTTTTTGACGTTTTAGTGACAGTGGAATCGCTCGGTGCTTCAGTTGCTACCGGGTGATTGCAGCAGGGTCAGCTTCTGTCTGATTCATGTTCTTATGACGATTATTGTCATTCTTCTAAAACATGGTTATAACTGTTATGACTTATGAGACGAGGACGCGAATCACCAGTCCAGACCTCAGGTGCAGCTCTTGCAGCAAGCCGGTCCGACTCCCAGGGTCGGCTTTTGATCATGTTCCAGATGAGTAGTAGATAAAGGGTGTATGTCTGCATAGCTTGAGCATGGGTTGTCATGATGGTCTTGCTTGCGATGATGGTGGCATTCTTGATGACGAGGGTGTTAAAATTGCGAGTTGTTAAGAACGACTACTATTTCGCTTTTGCTGTCATTGGTTGAGGGTCTGTGGGTTTTCGTCGGACCGAGAAGTATCCCTCAGGATTTGGAGCACACCTCCCAACACGCCCGCACAACCTCGGTGCCTTAAGCTCTCATCCCTCTGCGCTGGATTACAAAAGCAATCAAACCCTGAGCATGAAGCCTCGAAAGCAGCTCACCCTAAACCTTCATAGCGTTTATGGTGTAGGGTGTCAGGTATGGGCGTGACAGCGCCCCCTCAGTGAGCCCAGCCGCGGCTCGAAAAAGCTGCTCGAGCCTTTCGGCAGGGTTTCTCGGATGCCCAGGAACTACGGTTGATGATATAATCCTGCATTACCTTAAGGACCCTAAACTATGGGAATCATGGAATATTCCTTATTATGGGTAATGCAGGATTTATCTCATCAACCATATGGTTTAGGGTTCAGGGTTTGGGATCCCAATGTCGGAAACCGGCACTGGTCTCAGGAGGCGTTTATGACCAAGGCACCTTCCTCCCAAGTCCCATGGCCAGACCCTGAACCCAGTAAGGTTCAGTGCTCGAAGCCCAAAAACCCACCTTTCATAGGGCTTCTGAGGGATTCCTATAAGGCGCTCCCTGGCCCTAAACCCTAAACCCTAAAGCCTGAACCCTGTACTGGCATTCTAACCGTGAACAAGGCGGAAAGAAAAGAGGCGTCAAACAAAAAGGAATCCTAAGCGCTAACCCCTGACCCCTAAACCGGAATTCGTACGCAGAGGTGCATGTAGGCTCCAGGATAGCTTGCGCGGCTTGTTTTCAAAAGGGCTGGGGCATCGCAGGCGCTTCCGCATGGTTTAGGGGTTCAGGGTTTAGGGTTTGTGGTTTAGGAGTTTAGGGTTTAGGATTTAGTAATTTAGGGTTTAGGAGTTCGGGGTTTAGGATTTAGGGCTTAGGCTGTCCAGTAGTGGAGCTCTGCCTGCCCGCGCACGCGCGCCTCAAGACCGGGCGGTTCAGTCAGCCCATCACGGCAGCTTCGCATCATAAGGTCACCTCTGTTGCAGAATTCGGTTCCTGAAGTCGATCTGACTCTCACAGCTAGGCTGCAACAAGGAAATAAACTCCACGAGTTAGGCGTCAGCTCTTGCAAGTACTGCTCAAAGGGACAGTTGTTTTTCAGAGCACACCTCGTAGTCCATGTGACCTGCAAAGCAGACGTGGGCCACCAGGAAGCTGCTGAGCCTTGTCCTGGAATCCAGCCCATGTAGTGACGTTTACAGGATTTTGGGAGATACATGTGCTAGGGCCGCTAGGAGGCTTGGGCGACGCGCCATCGCAAAGGTGACACTGGTGCTAGGCAATCCGTTGCATGCATCGTGTAGCCTGCGCATCGCGTTCGCAACTAACGCAAATCGGGCCACGCAACTTCGACATCCTGAAGCAGGCAATGCAGGAACTGCGTAGAGCGGATTCCGCATTTGATCGCGTCCAGCACCCACTCCCCGCTCGACGATAACCACGAGGATGGTGATGGTGATAGTGGTGAGTGGTGATGATAATGTTGATCACTGCGGCGATTGTTCCGTTGCTTCCCAGTCTTGTTGTTAGACCGTCAATGCGGTGGCTACTACCTGTATCAGGCTTATACCCAAAAACCTAAATCCTGCACCCCTAAACCCTGAACCCCTCAAAAACCTTAACTAAACCCTAATTCAACCCGAATTAAACCCCTACAGGAGCGTATGAGAAGACAGAAGCCGCAACCCTAAACCCTGAAGGCTCGGAGCTAAGGACATGGCGAAGCCACATGAGCCACATGACCGATGGCAACACATCCAGTCCTTCGCCATGGAGTCCTCCCGACTCATGGTCCCTTGGACTGGGCTTTAGGGTCCAGGAATTTAGGATTTGGGGTTTAGGATTTAGCTTGTTTTTATCTTTACTGGGGAGGCTTGCCTTTGTAGTATATGACATACAGGCCCCAGTTTGGCAGTACAAAAGGCCTTGGCAGCGAGATGCACAGGTGCAATGCTGCGGATGCCAAACTATTCGCTGCTTCCATGTGTGTGAAATCACAGCCTTTAGGTCCGAGGTTGAAAACTCCGGGCTTGGGCTTTGATATGGGAATGGAGTTCTGGCTTTGGCGTTACCAGTCGCATGCAGCATGCTTGTTCGATCTCACTGTCGCCACCTAACCACAGACCTCTGAACCCTGAGCAACCCGGCTGCTACACCACCGAAGCACAACGACAGAACACGGTTTCAAGGACTTCATTGCCCAAGCTACATGTAGTTTCGATTTTGAATCCTGGACCGAGGAATTGCAGGTGTCCCTCCTACAAGCCTACCTGGGCCACCTTGGCGGCACTTGAATGGGTGTGTGCCATTCTAGGAAGCCTCGTGAGCAAAGGGACTCTGCAGCCCTCGTCGGTTCAGGGATTTGGCTTCAGCTTGAGGCGTTGAAGTTTTAGGCTTTGAGGGTTTGGAGTCCCGTGGCCCGTCACAATCTCCAGGGTCCCCCGGCCAGGAATACAGCAGCTCCACGCTGCCAAGCCATTAAACCCAGAAACTAGCCCTAAACACCAATTCCTAAACCTCCAGAAAGCCCCAATATACGCGGTAGTGGTCATGCGGGTGATAGTATGATTGCTATTATTATTACTAATCGTCGTAGTAGTACTAGTAGTAGTA